>QJNY01000412.1:0-73663 GCA_004155945.1 Monosporascus sp. mg162 | reverse complement strand
AACCCCCCCCCCCCCCCCCCCAAGTCTGGAGAATTGCAACACTTTGCCGACAAAATGTTATAAACATACTCAGCAAAAAAATTCCGATTGTGTTCAGTTAAATTTTTTACATTATGATTAATCTATTCGAATTTGGTATTACGGTTATTATAAATTCTTCCATTTGTTTCTAATATTTCCATTCGCCTATACAATAGGTTGAAAGTTCAATTATAAATATATAAAAGCTGTATTAATAATGTTAAACCTTACATATTCTCCTTAATATACCGAAATGGTGAAAGTAAACCGAGACTATATTTACGTGCTTTCTTAATTAGCGAACGTTAAAAAGCGAGTCGGGCCCGCAATAGCTAGTCTGTTATCTTGGACGAGGCTAGGTATACTATATACAGACTGCAGCCTTTTCCAAAACATCAACAACTTGTGCTCGGAAGGCTTGCTGCAGTTTCAAGTCTTCCTTTGTATCATTGGAACATTGAAAGTTACCTCTTAAGCAGTTGAGAACGACGGCCTGGTACTTTTCACCCATTTTGGCTCCCAACCGCTTTTCCGCGTGACGGATGAGATGCTTTTTGATCGCGCTTGGCTGTACGTGAGCAAACCCAGACTTCTCTAGAGTTAAGGCGGGTTGCCAGAGGCCTGTCCGAGATCAGTCTAGGCCCAGACATGTTGAAAAGGTACGCACCTATCTCAAGAAGAACAACGCCCAGGGCGTAGATATCGTGTAGCTTGGTGAAAGGTTGTGTGGGGCTCTGCTGGCGGTCCGGATGGCGGTAAATGTCCCGGGACAGGCATGTGTCTCCAAGTCCTGCAGAGAAGTACATCTCGGGACGGCTGAATTCGAAGCCCAAGACCCAGGGCTCTGCCAAATCGACTCGAGACTCGGATGCAGAGCTCTTCTCTTGGCAATCAATCTTTGGGAAGAAAACGACGTTTTCGCTTCTGAAACTCTCGTGGACCTATTCGGTCAGCAGATATCTAGAGCGTCACGCGGTTGAGGTGGAACGCATACCCATTTCACGAGCTGCAGCTGGGATATACACCTAGAGAGCCTGACCGCAAGCCAGAACTTCTGCCCGAGCGCTGGGGGCGGAGACACGTCGGACAAGATGTTCAGCAAGCTCACAGGGGTGGGCTCGACCGCATCGGGAATGGCAAACATAAAGGCCACACGGTTGCGCTGCATCTGACAGGCCCAGCCCGTGCAGCATGGCGTTCGGAAGACGATTTCCTTGGGCTGGTGTAGTAGGTTGGCCAAATTATCCACGAGATAGCGAGTCCTGCTGTCCATCTCCACCGGAACAGGCGACTCTGCCTGGTAAGAACGATATTCCACGAGCATTGGTTTGCCTCTCCACTCCAGGACCCCAAACCGATCCTCCACGCTCTTCACATCCTTGAACCGCTGATCGAGCTCGGCGTCTTTGATCTCAAGGCTCTGAGACATCTCCTGAGCCTGCGATGCCGCCAACTGGAGTTTGGCATCAATGTTGAAGCCTAGGGCCCGAGAGTTATGGTCATTCTCAAGCCGTCGAAGATGGTGTAGGTCAACCCCTATCGAAGTCCCGAGACACCAGAGCTTGATACTCTCGTGTATTCGGCTGTTCAGCTCGCTAAACTCTCGGACAATGGACTCGAGCCGTTTCTTGTCGAGAAGCGACCACCGCAGTCGCTGGAACGATCCGAGGCGCTTGAGGGACCCATCACTTGGTACTTGAGAAGCAGGACTAGAGGCCCTTGGAGGGTCCACTACCAACGTGAGACTGGAGAAAATGCTGTTGGATGGCGTCGGGCTGCATGGATGCTTAGGCATCTTGGCATCTTTGTCCTTCGCCGCTGCCTGCTGCCGGCGGTATAGGAGCTGGTAGGCTTGATCCAAGACACCTGCGGCCTCTTCGAGGAGGATGTGTATCTGGTCTTGGACATCGGTGTCGAACTGCTCGAATAATGACTTTCCCCCGTAGGTCTGCGAAATGTGAGCAGTCACCAGGGTCGAGCAGATGATTAGTTGGACGCACAGTCGATGGTTCAAACAAGAGCATCTGCAACGCCCGGGTCCTGTTGTTTTCGTCCTTGATCTTGGTCTCCAGGACCTTGCTGTCCTATCAACCGTTAGCCGAGCCTTGTAGATGCACCGTTCGGGCGTGCTCGCCTCGCCAAAATCCCGGTAGCTTGCAACCAGTTCCGCGGTCCTTTCTCCCACCTTCCACAGCTGGTCCAGCACAGCGATGGTCAAGCCGGCAATGCTGAGAGGATCCATGATTTCCCCGTTTCCCGAACATCAAAAAGCTGATGTTTCTGGGGGTCCTGTCCTACTACCGAAGTCGGTGAAGTTCCGGAACAGATGCGAGCTTGCGGCTGAGGGCTGAGTCACTAGTCCCGCCCTCCCCTGTTGAGGCGGGGTGCATGCATGGCCAGTCTGGTCAACCATCTTGCTGTGCACCCAACCTATGAGCGGGCTACATGTGGCGATGCTGTCTGACGAAACGACGGCAGCCGGCGATTGTGACGCCAGCTGAGCCGTGTCGTGACTAGAGCTTGTTAGTGGTCGCGCAATGTTCGGCTTCAATCTCCCCTCTCGAGTAACCCCAATTCTCTGAATGCTGCGTCGGGAGTTGCGCATGCCTGACAATGGCGGACGACAAGAGCAACTATGAAGACTGCGGCAAGGTAAGAATCATCCCAAGCGGTCCAGTTCATCACTGACTTGATGTCACCCTGGCCAGGATGAGGCTGCGTCGGTCGCGTCGACTGTCAGCTGGAACACGTTTCTATCTCGAACGAACGTATCCAGTCTGACCTGCGCCATGTTCTCCGAGCAGGAAAACCAGTTTCTTCACGGCCTTGATGATGTTATCAGAGCCGTCACCGCCCTGGGTCTCCGTCGATATCGCTATGAGGAGATTGCGAGGGAGGAGAAGGTGGGCGAGGGGGAGACCTACGTCGTCGAACGCTGTGTCGTGGCGAGTCAGGTCCTAGCCGTCAAGCACCTAAAGACAAACACCGCCTTGGACGACAAGACGTCTCGCCGGCGGCTGCGGGCGGTGATCCTGGAGCTTCAGATCATGAGACACCGACCCCTGCGGAATCACCCCAACTTTCCTTTCGTGTTCGGATACGGCTGGAACACAAACAACAACTAGATCATGCCTTACATCCTCGTCCAGTATGCGCCAAAAGGAACGCTGCGGCAATACCTAAAGTCCATGTCGTCGCAAATCCCACTACGGGATTTGCAGATACTTGCCGGCGACGTGGCCTCGGCGCTCTCCGCTCTTCACACATGTGGTATTGTCCACGGTGACGTCAAGCTCGACAATGTCCTTGTGGTCCACTCTTGGGATCGGCCTGCTCAGGCCCTCGCAAAACTCATCGATTTTGGGCATGCGCTGGTTGTAAACGACAAGTCCAGCAAGCACGGTGGCACAATGAGATATGGGGGGACGTTTATGTGCAGGATCTGGTCCTTCTTTACCCTCTGCCATGCGCTAACCGTGGTCAGATACAACGCGCCCGAGGTTCACGATCAAAATATCTTTCCCATCGACCGAGCCGCCATGACACAGTGCGATATCTGGGCGTTCGGCGTGCTGGTCTGGGAACTCTGCCTCCAGGGAGAAGACCATCTCTCCTACAGCAAGAGGAGATGGCCCGAGATAGAACCTCAAATGACGGAGCAGAGGTTAAACCCGGCGGACGTGAGGCGATATGCCATGGCATCAGTGCCGGGAAAGTTAGACTACATGCTGATCCGCGCAACTCTGCATCGCACCCTCCAGGAAGACCCCACGAAGCGAATTGCACATCTGGAAGATCTCCCATTACTAACAGAGTGGAAGTGAGTATTCCCGGGTCAAGTTTGGCGTTTCAATGACAGATCTGGCTAAAAACATGCGAGTGAGGCTGGCATCGGTGGGCTCGAGTCGGAGCTCGCACTTCACCTCGAGCGCCCTTCACCCACGTATGAAGTACGATAACTTCGTTCGTATCCGGGTTGTAAGGGAAACTAACATATAACAGATGTTTCGGTCCGAGAACGGCCGTGAGATTCCGTGGAAACACGAGGAGCAGATATTCCAGGGGCTCAAACGCACACACACCAATAGGCATGCCAAAGACAAC
This sequence comes from Monosporascus sp. mg162, assembly GCA_004155945.1. Lineage (NCBI taxonomy): Eukaryota > Fungi > Ascomycota > Sordariomycetes > Xylariales > Monosporascus > Monosporascus sp. mg162. The sequence goes on along the minus strand of QJNY01000412.1, from coordinate 69,538 downwards.
TCTTCGGTGTCATGGCAGCTTGCTCTCTGCCACCACGTCGGCTTCGGTACGCCACGGAGTCCGGCATCCGCTCGCCAATATGCGAAAATAGCTCAAGAAGAAGGGCACCCGGTTGCGGCAGTTTTTGCTTCGCTGCTGGATCTAAACTCTACGGCGCCATCAGAACCCTACGCGACAAAACTCTCGAGACTTATTCGATCGACTACTCCACCTCATTGCCTGCCCCCTTTGATACAGGCTTGCTTTGACGGCGACTCGAAGACGCTCACATCTCTCCTCTCTCAAAATGAAGACCCGAACTCTTCGACAATCGATGGATGCACGATGTTCCACTGGTTATTCATGCTGGAGGACCCAGAAGCCATGGTGGAGACCTTGAAGTCGATGTTTGCGGGGTTCGTTCATTTTCATACCGACTTACCCTTCTCATGTCTACGGAAGGCCCACGATCAATGGCCCCTGCAACTGCTTGGAAACCCCTTAGGGGCAGCAATTTCAGTGAACAGTCTACCTACCGTCAAGGCTCTGCTAGCCCTCGGTGCGAGTCCGTTGGCTTACGTTTACCGCAGAGAGGACTTTCCGGCCGGGGATCCGAGAGTAAATTGGACTGCACTTCATCTGGCAGCCAAGTATCACTGCAGCGAGATCTTTCATTATCTGCTATCGTCAGTGCCGAAAGCATCCTTGTCCGCCATCTATCCTCTAGCATCTGTCCTGCCTTTCTCGACATCACTAGAGCGGCTTGCTATGCATGGCACCCGTCGGCAAGAGGAGCTCGACAAAACCGTTACCGCTATTCGCAAGGTCCAGAGTCTCCAGACGGCCCTCCTGAGCGGCATGACAGCGCTCACGCAGGCTATCGACTTCCAGGACTACGACGTGGTTGCTGCACTTCTGCGTGCTGAGCCCAAGCTTGCGTCCCGTCGATTGGCTTCGGTGGAGGACCCAGCGGTTTTCAATCTCCCGATCCATCTAGCAGCGCAGCTCGCGGCTAGGCGAGACGTTCCTGAAGCCTTATCCGTACTGCAGCTAATCAACGCTCACACCGGGGATCTCAATGCCAAAAAAAAAGCCGTCTCGCGATCATCTCGGCATGACTCCGCTGCATCTCGCCGTCACTGGGCCTTCCAGCCGTGCAGCGAGGTGGATATTGGAGCAGCGGATGGATTTGCTCGAGGTCGAGGACAACTTGGGGAGGACTGCGTTGCACTGCTGCGCGTCTGATGCCAACCTGGAGCTGCTCCTCGCCCGGGGCAGCGCCGTCAAGCATACTGATAAATATGGCATGACCACCCTCCACAGGGCATGTCTCCGAGGGGAGCTGGAGATTGTCCGGTGTCTTCTGAAACACAGTCCGCCTCTGGGCTCTAGGAACAACATGTACGGAACTCCACTTCACTGCGCCATAATCAACGGTTCTGTCGACGTGGTCACGGCGCTGCTGGAAGCCGGCGCGCCGATCAATACGCAGGACTGCAGAGGCAATACCCCAGTTCATGTCGCCGTTCGCATGGGAAGATACATGATCCTAAGGAATCTCCTCGAAAGAGGTGGCAGCCGTTCCATCCAGAATCTCAATGGAAGGACGCCGGAAAACCTGGCTTCTATCATCGGGACTACTCACAGCATCGCCGCACTGAACATCTTGCAGGGCGGCCGAAAAACTGAGGTAGCTACCTATCTGTTCTCAGAGGATAACACAGCCGCCAATTTCGGGTTTCTTCCAAGGATGAGCCGCAAAGGCAAGGCTTTGCCTCCGGACTTTGCCTGGGACGCCAACGATGTCGCCCCCGAGGCGCTTCCCGAAAGCAACACTTCGAGTCAGAACGAGGCTGGCACGATTGTGGATGAAGAGTTGCCTGCGTTTCCCGATGGGACCAAGGAGAAGGAGAAGAAGCTTCAAGAGCTTGCGGCTGCCATCGCCAACGACATGCACTACAGCATAAGCTGGTTAATAAATGACCAGGTTACCACCGACTTGCATGCTCAGATCATACCTTATCTCAACGACTCCATCTGGCAGGATACAGAACTGTCTGCTGTCCCCATTGGTAAGGTCCTGGCCGGGACCGTCTTTGGCATCGGGAAGATCATGAAGATGGTCGCGGACGATACGTCGTCAATCCTCCTTGCTCCGACCCCTCTGATAAGAGCCTCAGCATCATGGGCCCCGTCGATTGGAAGCCAGAAAGTTAGTGCTGATGGCAACACACAAGATGCGGCGAATGAAGAGGCCGAAGACGAGAGAAATGCGTCTATCTCGGAGGGCTCTTCAGGAGCAAGTGAAGGAACGCAAGCTGAAGCACTAATAAGGGACGAGGAAGAGGAGGCCGAGAGACGGGAGGGAGAGGAGCAAGACGTCGAGCGAGAAATCGAGAAACCAAAGACCGAGAAACAGGGGGAAGTCAAAGAAGAGGGAGACAAACAGGAGGTCGGGTCCGGGAGTAGTCAAAATTCCGAAGCTGCCGAGTTCGTTTTCATTGACCCCTTTTCAGCTTGCGAAGACGAACAAGACATAGCGGCGAAGCCTGAACAAGGGAGCCCTCCAACCTACTTGCAGCTCGAAGGCCACATAAAATTCGCTATCGACCAGACACTCAAGATTGTGGAACAGACAAAGCCTATCTGGGCACTGCCAGCTAGGTCGCGATCGCATTTGCAAAAGATAATCACCTGGGAGGTGATCCGGATTCAAATCACAGGCGACATGAGCACCCTTAACACTCCCCTGAACAACGCTCCTAGTTCTATGACCCACCCGATTATGAAAAGGTCTTGGGCTTCGGACCAAAAGACACGGCGGACCCAGCTACAGCAGCGTAAGTGGCGTTCTGAGCTGGAAGCGTACCGCATATAACGCATGCGCGGAGATTAGGTAATTGGTGACATGCCATCGATGCGGGCACAGCCAATCTCAACGAGTAAGCTGGAAGGGAAACGAGCGGGTCTGGGACTCTGGCAGAAATCTTCCAACTTAGCATCGAGCTCTCCACCTTAGGTAGCCCTTTTGTATGAAGACCAAGCGATTGACGATCTAGCATGAGATGGGTGATGGCAGCAGCCCTCCAAATTGTCTGTTGGAAGGGCTCCTCGTACAACCTCGCTGCGTGGCTCATCATCCTTTAAAGCAACACCTCACTCCGCCCATTCCATGGCTGCATGAGAAGCGATTTTTTATATCTCAATCTATCACTGCGAGAGCCGATGCAAGGCCAGTCAATGAACGCAAGTAATGGCGTCTAGGCAAAGTTGAACGACATGCTAAGCCCGAGCAACCGTCAGGTCAATGTGACCTGCAGCTGGGGCAACTCTCTCATCAGCCTAACTGGAGATAAGGGGCTGGGATCTCGGTTTCAACTGCTCAATTAGGGCCAGCACGCTTCATTGAAGCGGCAACTGAGTTTCGTCCCGTCATCTTTTCTTCATCACCTTTGTTGCTGTCGAGTGGTGTCGTGACGTGGTTGCGAAAAACGGCAGCTGACGCCGTGGGAGTTGCAGGTCGCTTTCTCCAGGCCTCCTTCATACGCGCCACGTGCATGCTTATTATCTCAACCTCATATTCGTTGCTCAGGAGCTCCTCCTGAAACCCCTCTTTTTTTTTTTTTTTTTTTTAAAAAAAAAATGCATTTTCAGCTCTTCCACGTCGAGCAAGTTCCCGTCCTCAAACGCCTGGCTTATGACTCCATCCAGCATACGTTTCTGGGTCTTGCTAAGACCCTGTCTCGTCCTGTCCGTCGCCTTTTCCATGCCGAAGGCTGGCGATATATTGAGGTTGTCGTAGGCCTCGTCCCAGAGCTGCTCGGGTTGGATGGCAGATTGGGTTTTCGGAGAAGACTGCGGTTCCATCCTTGAAAGAACGGGCTCAGTCCTGGCGGTCGGGATGCCCGCAGCTGTCATGAAGCTCCCGGCGACGCTCTTGGATGGAGGCATGACGGGCGGAGCGACCTGAGCATCTTGTTAATTGTTATCGTGCTTCCCTTTTGGTGCCTCCTGCGTGGAGGGTTTATGGAGGTGGAAGGTCTTCGGCAGCGAAATGGGCTTCTTTCCAGCCATGGCGCTTGAGAGGGTGATCGATGGGAGCCATGGCGGTGGCGAGAGCAGAAGGCCGCATCACGGAGTCTTCAACCGGTCTGCACAGTGGTTATCGCGGGGCTGGAGAGGCTGCAGCCGGCCAGTGCTTTCTGGGCGGCCAATGTGATCTCCAAGAGCCGCAGCAAGAGCGGTTGGCCGTGCTGCCAGGTGATGCCAGGTAAAACGCCCGTCCATCCCGAGGGATTGAAGGGTATAGGTACAACTGATCGGAAGGGGGTTCGTGATTTTAATGACACGTTCTAGGAGGAAGATATGCAAGATCTTGCTGGCGTCCGAACAAGGTTACAGTTACCCGCAGCCCTGCAGCCCAAAAGAACCCGCGCTCCCTGTCGCAAATCCCCCAGTTACCGATGCTTCTGCGCAGGCCGTGGGCTGCTTTTCAGATACGTAGGGTCCTTAAGCGAGCGATTCCGCCAACGGAAGACGCCAAGGTCACTCGCACCGAAACTGCTTTCATCGTCGTGTGCGCGTTTCGGGATCAGGGCTTGTCGCGCACTCCTCACGCGTCGCTTGGCAGGCGCGGTGAACTCCGCAGTGCGGCTCGTCGAATAGCTCGCTGCAGCGCACCATGAAGAGATCCCTCATCGAGTGGGCGTTAGGGTTGGATCCTGACAGTCGCCCAAAGCACTCTCACGACAGTGACCTTCCCGCATGCGATAGTTCTGGAATCGTTCGTCGGGGTAAGGAAGTCTCGGACCGAACATGACATCTGACGTAATAGAGAGACTTTAGCATTTCCTGTCTACTCGTTTTACAGCATTTGCCTTCAATGGCACGACTATCCTCGTCCTGGACCCGGCCAACCCTCTGGTTCGCGAAGTGTGTCTTGCCCGCGCTGCCCGGTCTCCGCCTGAAGCCGCCTGAAGCGCCGTGCCGTAGGGTCTGCCCTGTGCATTGACGTCGGCGCCCCTGTCGAGGAGCATCTGGACGACCTCTCTGCGGCATCGCTCCGAGGCGGCCTGGAGCGCCCTGCCGTGGCCTCTGCGATGTGCATTGACGTCGGCGCCCCTGTCTAGTAGCGCCCCAACAACTTCTTTGTGGCCTGCTGCCCGGAAGGTGTCCGGAGCTGGAAGGTATCCGGAGCTGGAAGGTATCCGGAGCTGGAAGGTATCCGGAGCTGGAAGGTATCCGGAGCTGGAAAGAGTCCAGAGCTGGAAAGAGTCCAGAGCTGGAAAGAGGAAGGTGTCCAGAGCTGGAGAGTCCAGAGTTGGAAGCTGTCTTGACTCTAGAGCAGGTTCGGTACTGAAGTACGTTCAGCACTGGAGGGTTGTTCAGAGCAGGAGAGAATGCTCTCATACGCCACCAAAGGTCACTTGCAGAACCCTACGGCTTTGATCACTTCCACTCTCCAGTCCTAAGCACCCTCCAGCTCTGGACACCCTCCGACTCTGAATTCTCTCCAGCTCTGAGCACTCTCCAGTTGAGCTTTGAGGGTCCGGATTTCCTCCTTCGTATGGTTGATTCTTCAATTGATTCTGGAAAGGCTTCGTGGGCTAACATGATTCGCTAGTGGCGGACCGATGCCCCAAGCCTGCGTGAACTCCGGTGACGTTATTGTCGCAAGTAGATGCCCGGGACGGATGCAAGATGGATCAGGGCACACATCAGCGCACGGATCAGAGCTGCTGAGCAGGTCTACTATCCGATAGATGGCCAAAAGGCGTCAGTACTAACAATTTTGAGTCATTGGTAGCCCGCGCTTTGCCCTAAAAGGGAAAGTATTAGCCACTAATAATCCTGAAGGGCTAGAAGTATCTTTTTCAGAGGACGCTGATTTGGTCAGATTAACGAACAGAAATAAGGCTTGGCGTAGCTACAAAAAATTGTTGTGATGACGCCTTTCGGTCGTCTATCAGATACTATAAAGAACCTACCAAGTTGACAGGTGAAAAGTCAAGTTTGATGGTGTCTGGTGCATTCATTCTATTGGACAACTCCGCATGCGAACTCCTCGAGTTCGCATGGTTACCCATTAATTGTACACCCCGACGTCTTAGTGCGTCGATCTTTTCCTGATGATCCGTCTCTAACAGTCCGAGGCAATCAACGCAGTGACATGCTTGTTCGAACATAGGCTACACAGTATCAGCGAGTACCTTGCCGAACACCCGGTCGAGAGACCGATGCCCTTGCATTCGTGCGGCGTGGCTCTTCAGAGCCAGCACCTGGAGTGGCTCGCCAGCATGTCTTCATTCATCGTCCAAAGCTCCTTGCAGGCATGTCTGAGAGTCAAACTCGAAAGAGACGCAACAGGACAAGCGAAAATTTTCAAAGACTGTACAAAGTCTACGACTTGCCTATTTCCTAGCTTCTCGCTAAGCGTCTTCACCGTTCTCTGAAGCCATTCGTATGCAAACAGGGCATGATCTGCTAGCCGTCCACCCAGATTAGGCACGCTTTAATCTTGTCAGGGCTCGTTGGGAAGAGCCCGTGATCCGAAAGCTCTGATATGAGTTGGAATATAACCAGGTCCCAAGCGAGTGATGCAGCATTAAGGTCAAGTAGGGTAAAAGGGTACTGCCTGCTGAAGTCACCCTTCGGCTCATCCACAACAACCGCGGCAAGGGTCCTAAGGAATTTTCGTGCCTCACAGATGCCAGCGAACATCCAAGATATGCGCCCCGATGGTAGTGAATTCATTCCGGAATCTCATTCGGCAGCTCCGATTCATGACCCACAGGATAATATTCAGGCTCGTCCTGCGTATGTTATATCAGATTTTTAGAGGTGGTCAGGGAGAACGGGCGCACAGACAGCACTGGCTTTTATCTAGGCAACCCATCCAAAATTTTGGCCTGAAGGGATCTTGAATCGATTTCCGACTCATTCACAGCCGAAGAATTCTCTACCAGTTCTTGGTCCCGGCCGGGTGATATCTGGGCGGCAATGCTTCTACTCTCACTCAGCTGAAGTGAGAGGATGTGTGCTTTTGCTAGACGCAAAAGCGGTTTTTGCTTCTTGGGCTCATCTTGATCGCCTGAAAGAAGGAGCAATGCCGTCTCGGCATAGGCGGTTGATGCCGCATAATTCCCTAGGTCGAATTCAACCGCAGTAAGTCGCTGATGGTACATAGTGATCGAGAGCTAACTTATGAGCTTCGATGTAGGCAGTCTTTGTTTTATGGAAATGAGCTTTCTGATGGCGACTGTTCCCTCAGATTCGGGCTTGTGGTGATCGCTCTTTAGTGTCTGACATTATTAGAGTCTCTCGTAACGAAGCCCTTACTCTTGAAGAGGTTCAGGACCAAGCCCGGATACCTCCACCGCGGTTGCGAAGTGGATACCATCAAATGTTTTCAGCCCAAGGCCGGAAGATTGGGAGCTGGGCAACTGGGTAATAAATATTGGGATTTATAGAGAAGGTTTGTATATGAGTTAGACTTCCTTAACTGTTATTGGACATTTTAGGATTTGGCGTTGGCGCTTGCAGTGTTTGTTTGTCTTACTTAAGAGAGAATGCTTTTAGTGTGGGTCAGCTACTGTCTGCTGTCCGCCGGCTGGCAGCCTCCCTCAAAATGACAAATGAGAATCGGTTCAAGGTTGTCTTCAATATCACCTGGTAAAAATTGCTGTGTCAAGTACCTAGGTCAATACAGGGTAAAGTACAACTTCAAAGGTTCATCTACTGCACTGTTAGCGACTAGTGAAGCGGTTTTAAATACCCCTTACTAACACAATCTGGATTCGGAAGATAATTATTCAACCGCAGCTCTATCGCGCCATATGACCTCAGCGAAGTTTGATGCGGATATGGCATCGGCGGCACCAACTACGCTTCAGGACGCGAAGATAGTATATGACTACCATCGCATGCACATGTCCCTCCGTCGGGATGTCGACGCTGTATTTTGCCTTTGCAGTCTCGACACGCGCGTGGCGGAGCGTGCCGCTCGCTTATTCTTAGATGGCTACGGCCAATACCTCATCTTCGCGGGTGGGGCTGGCAAGCTGACGCAGGACCGGTTCAGCAAACCGGAAGCTGAAGTTTTTGCCGACATCGCCGTTCAGATGGGCGTGCCGGCCGAGAAGATCATCACGGAATCCCGCTCGACGAATACTGGCGAGAATGTCCGTTTCACGTGGGAGCTACTGCAGCAGAAGGATCTGTATCCACGGTCGTTCATCCTCGTGCAGAAGCCATACATGGAGCGCAGGACGTTTGCGACGTTTTCTAAGCAGTGGCCTGATCCTGGAACGGAATTCATGGTCACATCACCAGAGCTGGAGTGGAGCGGATACCCGAACGAAGATAACCCGAGAGACCTAGTGATCAATATAGCGGTTGGTGACTTGATTCGAATCAGAGAATACCCTGCAAGGGGCTTTCAGATTTCGCAAGACATCCCCGATGAAGTCTGGCAGGCTGGGCAGCGACTAATTAGCGAAGGGTATGATAGTCACCTACCGTGACAAGCCACTGGAGAGTCTGGTTACGTGGACTCATTATCCTATGTGTCATTCATTAGCGGTAGTTCAAACTTCCCCCTTGCAATCTTCTCTTCAGCAATGATTCATTCTTTAAACCACGTTCAGCGAAGAGTTTTACGAAGCTACAGCATGACCCGAAGCCACGGCATCGGTTCTTCGGCTCATGAGGCATGAGCAGCACTCCGGCCCTCTTTGTGATAAGGACAGGCACCTACCTGCCAAGGCGCTAACACTTGCCTCCGTGATGGCCCCCTGTCAGTGGATCTGATAAGATGGAATCAGATTTGGCCGATCGTTCCATTGACAACAAACTTCCTCAAAACACCGTCATGGCCGGATACGACGGTGAACGGTATTGGGCCCTTGAAACCTTCAGGAAAAGCCTGCAAGCTTCACGGCCTCTTCTTCTTCCTGATGACAACTCAGTGACAACATGGGGAGGTGAAGAGCTGCCCCCTCTCGACCCTGCTCAGCTCCGATACCTACGCAAGCTTATAGCTTGCATCCTTGACGGCCGCAAGATCGCAGCTACCTACAATATCGTACTTCTTATAATCCTATCTATTCTAGCTCTTATCCATCTCTACGGAAAGGTTAGGAATCGAATCAAGTCGAGATTTATCGAGGATTTCCATGCGACATTGGTATTCGCCCGTGAAAGCCCAAAGGTTGATGATGGGATCGCAGCGTCGTCATCTTCTAGCAGGACTCTGGAAGTTTCGTCGGCGTCGGAGGATATACCGAAAGCTGCCGTCATTGACGTAGAGCGGCAACCCCTCCTAGGGCTCTCTCAAACCCACCATGGTATCGAAGGTCAACGTGCCGGCGTGCTGAATCTTTTACAATCATGGCTTGCGTACCAGCCGCCACCGATTCCTTTTATCAACCGGTATCCACCATCCAACGGGACGACCATGTTCGTCTTGGCGTTTTACGGCCTAAACTTGTTTTACCAGCTCTACGCGCTCCCGCTAGAGGGGCGGTACTTGGTCGCCTTCGCGGAACGGGCCGGCTGCGTGTTTGTCGTCAACCTTCCCATCCTGTATCTGCTGGCCGCCAAGAACCAGCCGCTGAAGGCGCTCACGGGCTACTCCTACGAGGCGCTGAACGTCTTCCACCGCCGGGTCGGCGAGCTGATATGCCTGGCGGCCGTCGTTCATTTCGCGGGCATGGTGGCGTGGGTCGGCTGGTGGGCGCCGGATTTCCTGCAGCCTGACGACAGCTGGCTCCGTTTCTTCACGCGCCCGCTAGTGATCTACGGCGTCGTGACATTCGCCGCCTACGAGCTGCTCTACGTCACGTCCCTCGGCAGCTTTCGGCAGCGGTGGTACGAGGCTTTCCTGGCGTCCCACGTCGCGCTACAGATTATAGCCCTACTGTTTCTGTGTCTGCATTTCTCCACCGCTAGCCCGTACGTATGTGCCGCGCTCGTGATATTTCTCGTAGATAAGCTTGTCTACCGCCTCGGGCTGAGGTCGGCGACTCTAAGCGCTGACCTGAGCATTTTGGAAGGCGGTGAAACCGTACTTCTCTCGGCCGATTGGGACATACCCCAGCGGCGCCCTTCCTGGGGCTGCTTTGGACTCACCCGAAAGAACATCAGGGACGGCTGGCACCCGGCCGATCACGTATTCGTCACGATTCCGGAACTCGGCCGGGGCCACGCATTGCAAGCGCACCCGTTCACTATCGCGTCCGCGGCACCGGACACTAATACTGCATCGCCGGACGCGCCGGCGCACGCCTGGCTGAATCTGCTGATCAGAGTCCACTCCGGCTTCACGTCCGATCTCCTGCGCCACGCGCACTTGAACGGGAGGGCATCTGTCCGTCTCGACGGCCCGTACGGGTCTCGCGACGACCTGGACATGCTCCGCGGCAGCCACACCGCGGTACTCGTCGCCGGGGGGTCCGGCATCGCGGTCGTGTTCCCCCTAGTATGGGACCTCGCGCGGAGGAGCGCCACCACCGTTCGACGGAAGGTCATGCTCTACTGGGTTATCCATTCACGGGCTCATCTCTCGTGGATCCCCGAGGAGCGTCTGGACGAGCTGAGACGGCGCGGCGTCCATGTCACGATTCCGGAGCCGACTGCGGAGGCAGGCCGTCCGGACGTCCCTGCCTACGTGGCTGGTCTGGCTTCTGCGGCTAGTGGTACGCTCGGCATTGTCGTGTCCGGTCCCGATGAGCTGAACAGGTCGGTCCGGAATGCTTATGCTCAGGCGATCAGGCGCGGCGCCGATGCCAGGTTGCGTGTTGAGAAGTTCGGGTGGTGATGACTTTTGGTTTATTTAAACTGGCATTATAGAAGAACTACGTGGCGTTTTGGGACATGGGCGGTAGACATCTTGGGACAATTTACTTATAATCTATATGGGCTTACACCGGGAAGATATGGCATTATTAGATTAGATTAGACTAGCATACACCCAGAATATTAGCATTAACGGGAACCGGCCCTTGAACGATAGTAATACATCAGATAACCCTTCCTGCCTGCAGCCATTCTAGAAACCAAGACGCAAGGATATCAATAACGATTCCATCCTTCTATCTCCGAATGTACATCCCGCCATTCCCAAGCGCCTTGTCCTTAAGCTGGGCGCCCGCGGTCCGAATACCGAGGCGGTGCATCGGCACGTTATCGATCTCCTTCTGGACGTGGTCGCGCACCTCGAGGGCCCGGTCCACGAGGCCGCGCTGGCTTTTCATCGTCCTTAGTTTGCGGGCGGTCTCGGCGGGCTGCCAGTTCTGGCGGCTCAGGCTCAGCACCGTAACGTCGACGTCCCGAGAGACGGCCGCGATGGCGTCCTCGCGGGGCTGCTGCGCCGACCTGTCGGGCTTCGGGGCCGGCCGCAGGAAAGCCATGAGGACCACCTCCAGCGTCGCGTCGAAGAAGAACGTCCGCTCCCCGAAGTCATGGATGATCCGGACGTCGGCCACGTTCTTCGCCACGATGCGGGCTGCGTGCGGAGACGGGGCGATCGTGATGACGGCTTCGTGCCAGTCGTACGAAACCCCCACGAGCCCGTCTCGTGGCCGCACCGCGGCCCAGCCGATGTAAATACCCCCGAGCCGCAACATCAGGTCGCCAGGTACGTCTGATAGATTGGCCGTGGGAGTTCCGGTATCGATCGTGCTTTGGCCGGTTCCTCGAATCACTTTTCCTTCAAACGAGATGGGAAACGGCTTCTCGGGCCCATCCTCACTCCCCACCATGGTGGGTAGCGACTCAAAATCTTTACTCTCGTGCAGAGCATCGTATGTGTTCGCCCTCATCGGAGCGTATCTCTCCTCGAGACTGGTGAACGAGTCCTGTAATCCCGTCTTGACGGACGCAAACGTGGCAGCCTTTTTCGTAACGAAGCCGGGTTGGAGTTTCTCCGCCTTGCTTTGCACGGCGGCAGTGCCTTTTCCTACAACGGCAGTGACGGGCCCGATAAACCTGTTCACATAGCGCTCTCCTACTGCGGACGCCACCTTTAATCCCATCTCAATTGGCATGGTTGCCATGCTAGCTCCCCGTAGAACGCTCACGTCGGATGACGTACTGGCCACGCGGAAGACCGGCGACGGGCATAGCAGCTTCTTGGACCCCTCCCCGCCGCACATGAGGATGCGCACGTACCCGTCGTCGACCGACGCGGGGATGCGGACTATGCAGGTCTCGCGGACGACCTGCTTCGACAGGTTCCGACGGGAAGAAGCCTTCTTCAGGAATTTCTTGATATCTCTCTGCCACGCCCTCTCATCAGACTCCGGAACATCCGAAGCGAGAGCCTCGCACGACGGGGTGACGTCTATCCAACTGGAGCGGGTCCCAAAGCGGGCGCCCAGGTCCATGCCCATGTCGCCCGAAAACCCTCTCCTCTGCAGCCATAACGTCCGATCAGGGGGTAGTGGCACATCGGAGAAGGTGGTGATGGTTACGCTGGTAGACGCACCCTTATAGCAGATCACCCCGAGAGAATGCCGGAGGATGCTATAATGCTTGGTGGACTCGAACGGACGGGATATCAGCCCGCTGGCGAAGTAGATGGTCTCATCCACCGCCGTCTTCCATTTCGACCAGGCGGCCGTTGATGACGTCTCAGGTGCCGACGAGGCAGAATTTACTGAGATGTTAGAGGGTCGTGACACGAGAGGGACAGAGTGCTGACGGGGTGGCAACGGAGAAGGAGGAGGGGGTGGAGAAATGTAAGTTTCTAAAGTCAGATCCCGGGTCTGCTGCTCTACTGGCCAAGTATCCTTTCGAGGCCCATCCTTTACTGGGTGATTATCTTTTCGGGGCGGTGAGTACGGTGGAGGCTCGTCCAGATAGCCATCAATGAAGTCGTCAAGGACGTCATAGTTTCCTGGGGAAGGTGGCCTCTGTTTATTATCACCGGACGACATGGGCTTTCGGTTGATGCTATGGGCCTTTACAGGCTCCATTGTGAATTACGTAGAAGGGACTTATTAGTATTTTGTAGGTACGTTCTGTTGCCCACGTGTTATCAGCCGTGAAGGTCATGAACTTACCCCTGAACCCCATATTTCTCAGTTAATAGAACCCCTTGTCTGAGGTGGAGCTAAAGGTTCATTATCCGATTGGTTGATATCTCCCATATGTTTGCATGACCGCATAATTGCAACTACGGGAGTGATTATGCAAAGCACAAAGAGGTAAAGTGTGTACGATATGATGCACTTACGAGGAAAACGCCTCCTAGATCTTAATATCACAAAACATCACAATGGCCTTTATTTCACTGTAGCATTCCGGTAGGCAATTAAATATCCAAACTTCCAATATATCTCCAGAATGAATATAAGAGCCCGGCTGCCTTGGCAGCTAGTGCTATTGCCCCAAAAGCCGAGCATGCGCATATAACTAGAGTCCCAGTTGACCCAGGCGGTCGTAGGAACCACTCTGAATTCCGAGCCTCATTTAAGATTGATGTTATTTATAGGATTTAGGGAGTCCAAGAACTGAAACACAGAGTCGTTCTAAGCTGCCTCTTTGGTACTAGAGCTAGGCAGTCTAGACTAGATTTACTGGAAATAGGCCTAGCGCCATTTCGTCCTTGAGTATAATATAGAGAGTTTCGCCCATAATCAGTATACTACGTTCACCAGCCAAACACCAGTGAGGCGACTTCCTAGATATCTCACCACGAACAGGCCGGCCCGGCATGGCTCTCGTTAGACCGGCGCAGCGCCTCACTTTGCCGGATGAGCGCACCCTCTCATACGCCGTCTATGGCGATCCCGATGCCAGCACGGTGGTATTCCACCACCATGGCTTTCCAGGCAGCCGTGACGAGGCGTTAATGTTCGACGAAGCAGCGCAACGGCACAAAATCCGGCTGATTGCGACGGATCGGCCTGGAATGGGGTTCTCTACGTATCAACCTAACCGCCGCCTTCTCGACTGGCCCCCCGATCTGTTAGCGCTGGCTGACCACCTCAAGATAGAGAAGTTTGGCGTGGTTGGCGTGTCGGGCGGCGCTCCCTACGTCTTCGCTTGTTGGAAGCAGTTGCCGCGGTCGCGCTGCGTAGCCGCTGCCATCGTAGGCGGGCTGTACCCGACTAGCCTAGGGACCGATGGCATGTTGCTCGGGTCTCGGATCCTGCTGGGGTTGGGGCGGTGGACGCCGTGGCTGGTCGGGAAGGGAATGGACCTCGGTATCGGGGCTGTGGCTAGGGACGAGGAGCACCCGGAGAAGTTCGATCAGACCTTGGACGAGTCCTTCAAGTCGCGTCCGGCGCCCGACCGCGCCGCATGGGAGGCCGACGCCAGCCACGGGCGACGGGCGATGAAGAGTAGCCTCAAGGAGGCGTTCCGGCATGGCGGCCAGGGCGTAGGCTGGGAGACGAGCTTGCTTGGGAGCGACTGGGGCTTCAAACTCGAAGAGCTTTCTGTCGGGCCGGGGAGGATGCTGTTATGGCATGGTGGACAGGATGTCAATTGTCCTCTGACAATGGCAGAAAGGGCCGTGGCGTTGCTCCCCGGAGCCGAACTGAGGATTTCGGAGCAAGACGCCCACTTTAGCCTGGTGAGGAAGGCGGACGAAGTCATGGAGAGCATGGGAAAGATGTTGGCCACGGCCTGATGCCCTATCTACCGACTTTCTGCAAGTAGCACTTAGAGGGTGCTCTAAACACGTCAGCAATTTTCAGGACTTCCCTGCCTCTGACCTAAGGAAACATGGAATATAGATCTTCCTTCATAGGCAATATTCTGGAAGTGCAGATGTTTACCGCTTCCCTACTAAACCGCATACCCTCGACTCGTGCTTATATGCATGTCTGCTCTCCGATATGTGTCCGGAGAAGAGCACTATCAATATCCCCTTGGCGTGCATCGTTAGCGGGACGGTAGATCCCGAGTCGTTTTGTTTTTTCTCAGCAGAGATAAGAAGCTGAATAAGCACTTAAAGGGAAGTACCATGTCGACTCTCTCCCTACGCACAGAGCCCATCGCGGATAATTTCATGGCAACCTCGGATTCTATCAGCATGGTAAACCGGGAGGGGAGTACTTGCGAGGACTCCTTTTCAGTACCTGCAGTAGGTAGTACGTAATAGGCACCGAGTGCTCAGCTTGAATGAAGATCACACTAAGCCGCTTAAGTTACGGACTACTAGGTATCTAGGTATTCTACAATGTACAGTACATATGTACATACGTGTAGTAGTGGCGTCCCATCGCCGCCCTGAAGGCCACCAGCTTCCCCAGCCAATTGCCATATTTGATCCCTGTTTTTGGTGGATCCTAGCGCGCTCCGTCTACCAGTATGAGGTAAATCGGTGCTGTAGTACAGGGTACAGGTGCCGGTAATGGATCCACGTCTACATGCAGGTCACGTCGTCAGCGCTCCGGGGACCGATCACCTTAAACTGCGTACACCTTATCAACACACCGGCCGCTGTTTGACCCAACCGAACTCTTTTCTGACTTTAATTCCTTCTTCCATTTTTCTAATCACCGGTGTTTGACTTTTGGTAACTCGGTGACCATCATGTAGAAGTTTAATGTAATTTAGTTTTTCTTCTGCTCCAAATAATCCACCAAGCTCGTAAAAACCATAGTTCTCCCATTCAACATGGCTTCCACCAACAGCTCAGCCTCGTCGGCCCAGTCGGCGCTGCGGCAACATTCAACCCACGCCGCCCCTGAGCATGAGGACTCGGTTCCTGTCGAGACCCTAGTCCAGCTTCTTCTTGAGGCCAAGCGGTCTCTTTCGTCCATGGGTCTTGTCCTCCGTGCCAACGATCTCGTCCACCTCGCCCGTCAAGCTCACGAGGAGTCCGTCATCCTCTCAGCGCAATCCCAGTTTTTACGGCGCGGCATCAGCGAACAAGTCCGCTTGCTTCTCAGAGTACGCAAGTGTCTGAACCGGACGTACGATAGCGGCAAACGCGAGTTCAAGCAGGTCATCAGGGACCTCGACGCTACGAACGGCCGTCTCGAGGATACTATCAATGTTCTCCGCGGCCGCACCGTGGAAAGCGCCTTCAGGCCGGACGGCGAAGAGAAGAAAAATTTACTTGACTTCGTCGATGAGGTACAGGTTCACACCATGAGAGACGCATTGAAGGAGAACATCGCGGCGTTACAAGTAAGCCCTACTAGTCTCCAAGCACGAGTGACCCGCTAGGCAATGGTCGTGCTAATCGCGGCGCATATAGGGTACCCAAACATCATTCGATGGAGACCTACTCCGGTTCGACACAGATCTGAGGACCCTCAATAAGACCCTGTCTTCTGCCCCTTCGATCCCGTCCCCCTCGTCCTCTTCGGCCGACCCACCATTATCCCACCTTCTCACCTCCATGATCGCAAATTCCCATGATATGGCCCAGCTTCTTTCCTCTCTCACGAAACACTTCGATATGTGCGTTACCGCCGTCCGAACAACCGAGGGAGGAGCGGCGCTCGCTAGAATCAAAGCCGCCGAGGTCACACAGTCGCAGGGCGGCAATGATGTGTCCATCTCGGGGGTAATCGCGGAGCAGGAATCCCATATGCCAGAATTAGATCCCATCTCTCCTGAAGAACGGGCGCAGATGCTCCAAGTGGTCGTGCAGGACGCGTCAGAAGTGGAAGATGTGGTACAGGAACTCAACCAGCGGCTGCAATCGGTGGAAGGGAATTTCAACCGCCTCGAGGAGCAGACAAATCGAGTCAAGATGAACTATCTCACAACAGTAGAAGCGTTCAGGGTCCTCGAGGATATCGGATCGCGGTTACAGAGCTACATCGCGGCGGAGACGGAGTTTCGGCAGCGGTGGATCGAGGAGCATGAGACTATCCAGGAGAAGATGCGCGAGATGGACGTGCTCAGGAGTTTCTACGAAAGCTACGCAAGCTCGTACGACGGGTTGATACTCGAAGTGGAGCGCCGCAAGGCGCTGGAAGATAAGGTTCTGAGCATATGGAAGAAAGCCCAGGAGAGCGTCGATAAGACCATCGATGGCGACCGTAAGGAGAGGGAGGCGTTCCGGCAGGAGGTCGGCGAGTTCCTGCCGACCGACCTCTGGCCGGGCATGGACGACCCCATGTGTCGGTGGGAGATCGTCCCCGTGCGAGACCCGAACGGGCGCGGGCATGAAGGGGCCGGCTGCACCCCGGCCCTGGAAAGGAGTGTCGTGCAGGCCGCGGCCATGAGACGGGGTCGCAGGTCCGGAGAGCGGTAATCGGGTTACGAGTGTACGAATACCTATCACTGGCGTTAAGGGTTTCCGGGGGTGTATCGGGTTTTTTGGAAGGCCGGAACTAGGCACGGCGTTTTCCTTAGGACGGACGGCAGGGCAGGGCGGAGGAGTTGTCATGTCTCAAGACCTATTCGCATACCCGTAGGCCCGGGGAGCCTTGGATTCAACTCTTTATACCGCTAGAATCGGGAGCATTCTTACTGCCTATTATTGATGCGCACTGAGCACCTGCCTCGCATGCCTAGGATTGTTATTACTTAAGTTCTTCTATGAGCTCTTGTTCGCATGACCAAATTCTGCTCTCCGTTCCGCGTCCTAGTACCGCATTAGTTCTATGGCAAGTCATCCGACAACAAGCTATTCTTGAACCGCGGCCATAACAACCAAGTACAGGGCGTCCCAACTCCCCGGGAGATTCCAGATTACTTCAGCAATTTCTCTCACGGGCAGATCAGTCACGAAGAAACCAGTTCAAATGAATTATGACATATTTTCATGTTAAGCAGTCGCAGCCTATGGTTGCGGGCCTTCCTTGATCTTCTCGTAGGCACTCTGGATCGCCGCCAGCTCGCCCATGTGCTCCAACCACTTCTTCACTTGTCGGGAACGGATCGAGGCTGACCCGAGCGAAGCTGTGCTAACGGACCCACAGCTCGTAGCGGAGGTCTACGGCCGTGATGCCGCCGGGCAGGATGCTGTTCGGATTCTCTAGTCAGCTAACGGAAATCACCCGGGGGATTTAGTCTCCACGGGCGACGGGATTCATAGTAGGATCACGGGTCCCGCCATGAAGGAGCCCAGGGTGTTGGGCCTATACGGGGTATTGTTTTCTGGGCGTGCCCGCAATTGAACAGGAGAGAAGGAAGTAGTTAGGTAGTTACTCACCCCTTGCCGTCGGTCCTCCTCAACTGCCCCTCAAGAACATAGTAGCAGCGCTCCGTCCGTTCCACGTAACGCCTCAGCGCATCCTCATTCTTGACGGCGCTGTAGTGCTACATCCCATCGTATCCGCGTACACGCTCATATACACATTCCCAGCGTAGTCATCCATCACCACGCGGAGCAGGTCGCAAACCGTCTGCCCCGTCATGGGGCCCAACGTCGTGAGCAGGAAGTACTCCCACTTATCAAAGTCGATCCTCTCCTTGCTCACTTTTTGCCTTTTCGGACCCAGGACGACGCTGTCGGCGTCGTAGACGCGCCGCAGGTAGTTCATGCAGGGGCGCCGCTGCCCCAGCTCACGACACCCCGTGTTGAGGTCCTCGAGCGCCGGCACGCGGCCGTTCTCGTTGATGGCGAGGAACCGCGCGCCCTTGACCCCTTTTTCCCGGGTCGTCGCCGAACGCCCCACGTCTTGATCGCGTACGGCAGCCCCAGCAGCTCGAGCACCGCCGCGATCTTGATCGGGATTCGGCCCCGTCGCGTGCGCGTGCAGCAGGAGGGGCGACTTCACCTTCTCGTGCGCCATCGTTTGCTGGTCTTGTTGTGGCTGATTTGTACCGGTATGACGCGGTACTCGGTCGAAAATTTACCCGGGTATAAGTACCCAGCTTGGCTGATATATTATTCAGGACTGTTCGGGGCAAAGTTCTTACGTAATTGTAAGCAGGCAACTTCGTTGGGGAATTTGGGGAAGTGCAACTACTCCAAAGTGTTGGAGATATATGGAGTAAATGGTTTCAGTAAAGTGGGAAATTATTATCAAAGGTTAAGACTAGCACTAGAGTAAGGTTAGAGCCTCCAAATGTCAGCCGGGGCCCACACAAAGCAGGACAGATGAGCGAGGACCAATGGCCTCAATCGAATCAAGCTTTCCTGCCATCTCCCCAAATCTATCTTCGGCTTATCCCACATGACGAAGTACTATCTTTTCTCTGAATCAGATGATAAGGCCATCTCGCTCGTTATATTCATATTGGGACGGGGGCCTTACTTCAGGTTTAGCACGGAACGCTATGGGTGACATGAGGTGGGTCTAGGGAATTCGTGGAATAGGGGTTAAATAGGGGGTAAGGCGACCATCGCCTGGTGTCTACACTTGCGTCGTCTCCAGATCCACTACACCGGTCACCCAAGATGGAGCCTAATGCGTATTCGAACATCTTTCACAGAACTGGATCTAGTTAGCGAATGCTGATGTAGACTCATTGATGTACTAGGTTATAAATACCAATGCAATAATATGGAGGCATCCACTAGAGGCTAGCTTGGCAATGTTACCCCGAGACGGGGCACTATTTATTATGCAATAGATTCGATGATTAGCAACAATACAAGCATGCTGGTTAGTACATAAGAAAGTTAAGTGGCGATGAGTGGTCAACTAAGCCTACCGGTAGGCCATAGGTAGTCGGCGGTATTCGACAAAGGAAAACTGCGAGCAAATGTCCAGATCCTCCCAATTACTTTCCAATCTGAGCCATGAAACAACACAGAAGCAACCCTTGGTAACTTTTTGCACTTTCCATCCAATGGCGGTATCCAGCAACGATTATTTCACGAGCCGGACCTCCGCCGGCTTCCAAGCCCGGTATCCGTACCCCCAGTGCTCCTTCGCGAGACCGATGGCGTCTCTCTTGATGGCCCGCTTCTCGGCCATCCCTAGCGTCCACTGCGCCGAGCCCGGGTACGCGACCTCGCGCTCTCTCTTCTCGTCGGGCGCGGTCCACTGCTCGGGGGCCTGCACGTTCAGCTTGCCGTACTTGCTCTGCAGGCGGCCCAGTAGCGCCTTGGCGACGCGCGTGCCGCCCGACCCCCTCGCGGCCCAGCCGCTTCTGCGCATGCCGTCGAGGTGTGTCTCGGCGGCGGCGCGCAGACGCTCCTTGTCCTCCCCGCCGCCGTTGGCGTTGCTGTCGGTCCGGCGCTCGGCGAGGTCCCGGACGACGTCGACGTGCACGTGCGCCGCGTCCCGGAGACGGCCCGCGCGCTTGAGCAGGATGGTGAGTCGGTTGGCGAAGTCCAGGGCGTGCGGGTCGAGCGCACCGCGCGAGTGGCGGACGTTGTAGTACAGGGTGTCGCAGAGCTTAATGGCGTCGTCGAGGTGGCCGGCGAAGGCGTGTGCGTCGATGAGGCAGGAGCCGATCTGCAGCACAGTGTCGGTGCTCCAGCCGCGCTGTACCTCGCGAGAGCGCCACAGGATGGTAAGGAGAGTCTGTTCGAATAGTTAGCGAGTGGGTCAAGAAAGCCGGATGGCGGGATCAGGATTAGAAGAAGATAAGGATGGAGCATACCTCAAGTTCAGTGTAATTCTTTTGCTCGCCCAGCAAGCTGATGAGACTGGACAGGTCTTCGAAGCGCAGCCGCACGATGTCGACGTTTGCCTCCCGAAGCGCGATGAGGACTGTCTGAAGTACGCGGCGGCTGGTATCGAGCAGCGCTTCCTTGGCGGCTGCATCGGCTGTGTTCCAGGTCGGGATTTCGCGGCCAGCAAGCATCTCGGCCAGCTGGTATCCAACCACGCCGCACCGAAGCTCGTGGTAGAGGCGCTGGGCGTTGGCGAACTGGAACCCGCATTCTGCCACTGCATGGGCCCTAGACATGTCCTTCTTGTCTACCATGAACTTCCGCACCGCTGCATTGACGGCCTTACAAGTTACCAAGCCGAAATCAAGGGATGTAGTTCGGTCCGCCGAGGCGCCGTCTCCAATTTCGAAGAGCAATGCCTCGTATAAGTCGAATACTGCACTGCGGTTATTGGCATGCGAGCCCAGGTACTTGTAGTAACGCTCGATGAACAGAGTGAAGAGTTTCTGGTCCAATACTTTCACGAGACCAACGCGGCCACGGACAACCCATAGACATCTGAGGCGTGCTGCGTGCTCGAGTATCACCTCGAACTTCGTGGACTTCGACGTGATTACTGTCGTGTATTGCTCGTACAGAACGGTCTCAAGAAGGAGATCGGCCATCAACTGCGAGAATATGATGGTTCCCTTTGCTCCGGCATTGATTTCTTCCTCGAAGGCTGTCAAGAAGACCAGGACCACTCTGCTGACCTTGACGTCCAATTTGATCGTGATTTGCTCACCAGTCTCGAAACCAGGGAAGAGAATCAGGAACTGCAATTGACGGAGGAGAGCTTCTGCTTGTCGTTCCTGTCCGACGGTCTTGTAGATGGCTGCTAGTGTTGTGGCAGCTCTATAGAGAGTCATCGTATCTGAAACAGTCGTGATGATCTTGATGACAGACTCTTGTAGCAGGGTGGTAATTGTGACTCGTGACTTCTCGGTGTTGAGCCGTTGGTACAGCACTATCAACTCCCTTAGCTGGAGCAGAGTAGTCTCGTGCCACCAGCCCAGCTCGGCCTTCAGCTGCTCGTAGATATCAGCAGTGACCGTGATGCCACGCTCCACCGTCTGCGTCTCGGTCTTCTTTCCGCTAGTAACAACGGTGACGTAGAGTTTGGACAGCCGCTTCTTGATAGTATGGACCTTCGTCTCGGTGACAGTGGTCACGGTCTTCTTCCTCGTTATGATCTCCTCGTAGATGTGGATCGACTCTTCATAGTGTTGCTCGCTCTTCTCGCAAATTTCGGCGAGTGCAATATCGGCCATGATGATGATTTCGGCTTCCGCGCTGAAGATCTTCTTCACGGTCTCACGGTACTCGACAGTGAGCTTGTAAAGTACAGAGAACTCGACCGAGGCCTGGGTTTCGAGGACGTACGAGTACTGCTCATACAGACTCCGGATGAATTCCTCCGACACAATGATTTGCTGGCGGCTGTGCACTACCGTCTTCCACAGGACAGAGCACAGGGCTTTCAGGTCCGCCCAGTGCTTCCGCTCGCGGTGATACTCGAACAAGATCTGGGCTGCGTCGAAGGCGTCATGATGGATTACACCATCCTTGGTGTAAATAGTCACAATCTCGCCATAGTAATCATACGCCTCCCGTTGCCCGAGAAGCAAGTGAAGGGACGCCAATTTGTACAGTATCTGGACTGTAAACTCGTGGCTGGTGCCGAGGTGCTTACGATAATGCTGCAAATGCCGAGTGTAGACCTCAATAGCCTTCTCATGGCGATGACGCTCCTCGTAGAAACCAACGAGCTTGATGGAGGCGTCCCTGAGGTACACGTCCTTGACATCGAGCGACGTAAGACACGCACGGTAAAGGTTGATGTAGACCTGCTCAGCCATCTCGTAAATCTTGAGGTGCTCGTAACAGATGGCGAGACGTGTGGCAGCCTGGATCCTCTCGGAGATGAAGCTTCCTTCAATTCTGATCTTCTCGTCGTTCGTTAGCACGTCTTTCCAAACAAGCTCCAAGGACCTGCGAAGAACGACCTCCGCCTCACTCCACCTCTTGAGCTTGATATGGAGGTTGACTAGCGCTGAACTGGCTCCGAAAAAGTTATGGGTGATCTTCCCACCCTTGCAGCCTGCATATATGCTCTCGAATACTTCGTGGACAAGGCTTTCAGTTACCGTGGTCGTGGTAGTCGTCTCTGTAACAGTGACCATGCTCTCCTCGACGACTTCGGTGATGATGACGGTTGTAGAAATAGCTTCTTCATGATCAATCATTTTCCTCTGCTTGAACCAACCCCATACACGCCGGAGGATGGAAAGAGACACTGTGGCCATGCCAAAGGATTTGAAGAGCGCGCCAATTTCCTTCAGCAGGATAATGATCCTCTCATCTTCCACATGCTGATTCTCGTACTCGGTCCAAACACAGATCAAGATGTTAGAAGCTTCTTCGGTGCGTTTCAGCCGCCTTAAAAAATGAGCGTACTCGAGCGCAATGTTGATCTGCACCTGCTGTAGCTCAATGCTAGTCTGCGAGCGGATAATCTCGGAGATGCGGCGCCAGAGGCTGATGTACAATCTCTCCGCCAGGAGAAGCTTCCCTTCCGATTCGTAAGACTTTGCGAGGTTGAGTATGATCGTGATTCTCAGTTCATCGGCCATATCCATCTCTTCGCTGGCCTCCAGGAGAAGACTGCCGTACTGCTCGCTGACCGGCTCGGGTTCGTCTTTTTGCAGGACGACCTGCAGCTCAGCTAGGTCTCGTGCTACATCTCTCCCCACGTCGAGCCGCCGGCCGTCTATCATCATAAGCTCATGCAGCTCTTTATAAACGAGCGCTGCCATTTTCGTTTCGCCGATTTCCTTGTAAAGCTTGGCGAGCTTCTTGTACCATCGAATAACAGCCTCGTTCTGAGCACCGTACTGGGCTTTGTACACTTCTATGACGTACCGTATCATCTCTTCACGGTAAGAGACGATGGTAGTTCGCTCGGTGAACTCGATCTTCTCGGTGGAGGAGAGGAAGATTTTGGTGCATGTGACAACCAAGGGACTGAATTCGGAAAGGATCGATCGACCTAGGATACTAGCCCTGTAAAAATACTCGGCAATCATCGCAACATCGGACTGAATTCGGTAAAGGTTTCCGAGAATGACAAGGCTCTGTAGTACCGATGGGTGTTTCTCTCCAAGGCATGTTAGGCGAATCTTGAGCGCTAGTTCATGCCACTGAATCGACTCGACTACGGAGAGCCGCGACTGGGTGACAGACCATTCCAGCAAGACGAAGAAGACGGAATTCGGGAATACATTCTTGAATTCGGGCGTCAGGATCAGCTCGCCCTTGGGGCTCTGAAGCGTTGAGAGCTTGAAGTGGTAAATCCACCTCTCGAGAATATACCGGTTGATAGAGTGAGAGCGTAGGGCTTGCTGGACGATATTCTGGCCCAATGTCTCGAATGATGGCTCGTGTTGCTGCAAGAATACAGAATTGGCAAAGTGAAGCATGGTTATTACGAGTTGCCGGTGGGCATCCCCCAGCGATGGGAGTGACTTGCCGGAAATGCCAACAAAGTAATCTCGGATGACGGAGTGTTTAAAGCGGATAGCATCACCGTGTTCCACGACGAGGCCCCTAGTTTGAGGTAGGAGCGTTCGCATATCGACACTGGGAGCAAGAGACTTCTTCGCCAGGTCCACGCGCAAGAGGTCATCGAGCTCGCCAACAGTTAAAGGTCGCTCAGCCACGGTTACGAAAGTGAATAGACTGTTCAATTTGGCGTCCTTGAGGTTGACCTTCGTAATCAGCTCCTCTAAGATCCCGTTGGTATCGGATTTGATGCTCTCAATAGTTTTGTGGTAGGTGTTGAAATCCACTCCGGTACGAAGGAGTTCCAATGCCAGATATGCAAAGAGAAAGGAGCCCTTTGCTCGAGTGGTGAGAAGATTCACCAAGGCAACTTGACTTGCTTCGCTCTGTTTCGTGTAGGCGTCAACCCTGCTGAGACTTTGGCGAAGATAGGCCGTAATATCTTCCCGGTTGTGGTCAGGTGTAAGAACCAGGTGTCGCCCTCCGACCTCACTCAGGTACGAGAGGGGGCGAGAAAAAATGATTGCCCTCGCCGACAAGCCTTTGACACTCTGGTAAAGCCGCTTGTAGATCTCAGAAGCTTTCTGAACACCTCCGATGGTCTCATCGAGGCTGTCCACAATGATCGTCAATGTGATGTCGTTCTTGTCGAGAGTCGCTAGACCTGAGTCTAACGCTTTCCAGAGATCATTCTCAAGGGTTTTGGATGTATTACGGCCCTTGGACTCGGCGAAGATACCGGACAGTTGATGGAATAGGTGTGTGTCGCCCACGTCTTTGTAAAGCAACTGTGACAGCAGGCTTTGGAGGAAAGCAACGACTGTCGCCTTCTCCGGATTGTCACTTGCTATACCAAGTTAGATCAAATCACGTAATCCCTTGAGTTATGGGGATGCTTACAGAAACTGTACTCGATCGTCTCATGCTTTTGCTGCAAATAGCCGATCGGACGTTCCAGACGTTCTCGCACCCAAGCAGCTAGCATGCTCTTGCCGCACCCCGCGCTACCGGTTACCGCCAGCACTCTGTCATCGCTGTCGACAAAGTCAATGAGGTCATCTTCAAACCACTCGCAAGTTCGCTCAGCCCGAGCTCTTCTGGAAGCTATTCTGCTATAGATGCGAGAGGTGACGTGGGTAGTGGCGAACTCCAGTTTCTCGTGGAGAGAAGTGATAGCGGTATCAGAGTACTTGCTACCGAGCTTGAACGTCCAAACAGAATTGAGTATGTCCTGCCGTTTCTGCCATATCGTCTCAATCTGTTTCCCAAATTTGGCGTTGAAGTCAATTGTCATCGAGTCATCTGACAAGCGATTGATCCGTCGACGGTATACTACTGCGATATCGCCAACCAGCTGCACGAGATGGTTGAGTAGATCACCGATCCCACGTGCAATGGACTCGGTTGACACATAGAGGCTACGGAGGTCAATTAGATCGCCGAGAATCTGACCGAGTTCATAGAGGGTATTGAAAGTGGGTTCGAGGGCCGCGGCTTGCTCACAGCCGAACTATACGTAGACCGTTAGCGGGCGTCTACAATGCTGTGATCATTTACACTCTGGGTCTTCTTACCTCGAGCAAGAGATAACAGCTCGTCAACGCAGTGTCTCGTATCTCCACACTGTTGGGGACGAAGCTGCTCACTTCGGCTGCGAAGTCGGCAAGCATGAGGCCAAAGAACTCGGCATCCTTCAATACACGATCCCATCTGGCATTGAGCAGTTAGTTAAATTAATTCCACCAACCCGTCATATAAAGAGGGTAGTCAATCGCGTGTTATGTGGCTAGAGGCTCATAGTAGGAATGAGACACCATTGTGTTCAAACCGGCACCAGGCGGCGTGATGTCATGAAGGTACAACTTACTGGCTGCCACGGTACGGCATATGTTTCTCACGCTCATCAACAATATTGTCGAGATAACGTTGTATATCGACCAGCTCGAAGTGATTGCCATCGACATCTTCTACCTCGTGAACAATCTTCCGTTCCACGATTCTAGCTGTTTCAACAACCCGGGTCGTTCGCGTGGATGACGCCATCTCTGGGTGTTTGACGGCATATTCATCGCTGCGAGGGCTGCTAACTGGAAGAGACTCGGTATGTTTGACTTCTGATGGAGTAACCTCGATAGGTCCTCTCTTCGTCTCGCTCTTGGTATCACCTTTCGCCTCGGTGGGCAAAGACGCCTGGCTGCCGTTCACACCCTGGCCACCATTCGCAAGAACCGCCGCCATATTACTGTCTACTTTGCGCTCTTCAGCGGACTTCCTAGAAGAATGGGAAGAACCAGTAGAAGTTCGCTTCCTCAGGCCTGCAAAAGAGGTTAGACAACCACGAGCTGCATTTCGGTGGATGGGAACGAACTTTCGGACACTCTGCGAAGTCCATGCATGGTTCACAGACAATCCAGTTGGGGTAGAACAGCGTCTGTTGGCTTTAAGAACTTCGATGGAACCCCCTTTTACACTTTAGGATTTAGAGCCAGCGCCTACATTGCAAGACAGTAATCGGCTTAGATGATTACATATACCGTCCCTGCCGCATTCTTCAACAGGTATGCCGTGCCCAACGCCATACTCCCTTCCCTCCCAACCAGCACTCTGCAGCTGAATGTAACGGGGATTGGCCAATGGCTAATTGTCCACGTCAGTTCAGCTAGCCATTGCTGTTCTAACATTGCCATCGTGACCGAAAATGGAAGGGATTCAAAGGGATTGTCGCGGCGGGCATTCAATAGTTGCGTCTGGGCAATGCAAAAAGAGTGCTGCAGCATATCGATCATGCAGCATCCTTCAGCTGCGGTTGTGGTGGTGGAGATGAAGCTGTATGCGGAAGCTTTGTGTTCGGCCGGTCCGGGCCTTGCTGGCGGGGGTTTGATCGGCGACCTCAGTAAGTATCGGCCAATTGGCGAACCCCTCTGAATTTGTTCCCAATCGCGAGGCCCGTTGAACGGTGGTGAGCATGTTTTCCCCCGGAACTGCTTGGAGCGAGCCCCACCGGTGGCGTTCATGTACAGTACCGAGCTGAATGTAACCACAGGACCTTGTCTAGAACAATCGTTTTCACAAAATGCTACCATACGCAAGCGCTGGTTACCCTTGACGAGCCCAAAACTCTAGGAACTTCGGCTAGCTTCGCGCAATCCGTGTCATAGTAACGATGTTGAAGGCTGAGCCGCCCAGGCAATCAGTATCGCGAGGGATGCCCCATACGTAATTACCGACCCAGTACATGAACAGGCTCAATTGTCACGAAGGCTCTGCTGATTACACTACCTATAGATGTGCATAGCAATGAGTCTTGGCAATACTACCTTCCGATCTTCCAATAGCGGCACCCCGATTAGTTCAAATGCAGACCATATGCCGTACGTTGCTTACTCCCTACCTGTACCCTATTTTGCCGTACACTACTACCATTTATCCCTACTGTGGCCCATACTTGGAGAAATCACAATCGCGTGTTCTCGCTCTGACATCTCTCCCGGAAGGCCTGCAAGATTATCAGATTTGTAATAGCGAAGCTTTTCATGATGACCTACGATGAACCATAGCGTCGGAGAATCCGCGCCCTTGCTTACTAGACACTACTCTTCGGATGTCCCCTTAGATTGGCTTGTTAGGTTTACACGGCATATTATGTGTACAGGCAGTGGCTCGTCCTTCAGCTCTAGGCTGCGATGGCATCAGGACGTACTATCTCAGGAGTCAAGGGCCAGGCAGCACTATAGGTCCACCCTGCTTGAGCAGTCAGCTGCTATTAGATTCTGATGGGTGTGTGCTCCACCATGCATTTCCCACTTCGGCGAACAACGCCCCGAGCTCCCGAATGTATTCAATGACGCCGAAGAGCCCCGAAGCCGCACTTGTGCTACTGGTCCCCCTGTTAGGTTATTGCTAATCATCCTTCGGGGTTTGGAGATATATGGCGTCCTGTTCCTTTTCCGTTTAAGAATACTTAATATCTGAACGTTCTAATACGTTACTGTCGAGCTGCTGTCCTAGATGTTTGTTTCAAAATGACAGCCTCTTATAGACCCAGTTCCACACCAGTTACGAAATGAGAATCACAGCGCATCGCTAGCAACCAGGAAGTTTGACGTAATCACATCTCTGAACGCAGCCCCTTCTCGTCCTGACCATCTCCTGGATTTCTCTCCTTTTCTTCTCCCTTTTCAAAGTAACTATTGTTCTTTTAAAGACCCGGAAATTCATATCTTTCATTATCTCGCTCTATGCATTTCTGAGGCACCCTCCAAGCCTCCTTGAACTTTTTACTCCTCCATGGCGCGAGTTATATCCTTGGCCCTTATTTCTGGCTGTGACGAGCCAACGCTTTCGTTAGCGATTAAAAGACCTCAAAGAAATATTAGTCGAGGTTGTGTCGCGGTACGCTATGGCCATGAACCCGTGGGGGCGAGTCGGCTTGTTGCTGCAGTAGTGAACTACTTTGTAAGGCTCCGCTGTCTTGGCGCACAACAACAGTCCTTTGCATCCCTCTGAGCATATATAGCAGGCGGATTACAACATGTGCAATTGGATTGTTCCTTGCAACCGCGGCCTTCGACCATTTGGCCCGATTTCTTAATGTCACTTCCATCACCCAACCGAAAAGACTGGGTAAGGTACTGCATTGCCCGGGACTCCGCGGGATGACCTAGCTTTTTGAATCCCAGTCGCTTATCTTGAAGCGATCTTCGAAGAGCTCCGATCTCACTGGTCTCAGAGAATAAGCCACATTCAAATCCATTTGCCTCTATCGGTTCGTTCAATGTGCCACTGTGTCCCTTTGTGGTAATGATGACCTTCCCTCTGGAGCCTGATAGTATGCTAACAACCAGGCCACCTACCATTGAACCGTGCCCCCAGACGAGTGGCTTAATAGGCCCGCGTGTATGACCGTTTCATCTCTATTGGCTGAGTATTAGTCTCGGCAGCAGGTTGAACCTTGAGGCTACGAGAGCCCCAGCCCTTAGTGCGACCTCAGCATTGGGGTAGGGGAAAAAAAGAAGTCCTTTCTCGACCACGGCTATTGAGAAACGTGCTCAATCTTTCAATATTATATGTCCATACCAGCCCCCCTCAAAAAGGAAGGAATTTGTCGTCGATGTCTTTGGGCTGCTCGGGCTTTTCTGGGGTAATTGATACTGTGGTTATTCCTCTTTGAAGTCAGCTCACGCGCATGCGGCTTATAGCAATAACTACTTCATGGGGTGGTATGGAGTCTTTTGAAGATGTCTATTAGGAATTCTACAATGGGCAACACATTCATATCGTCACCCCGCTTTCAAGTGCTACAATATTCTTACTTTAGTCATTTGGATGGGACGGCTCATCGCCTCCACGCATGAAAGCCTTCTATTTTGGATTTCATTCCTGCCTCTAAAATGCCCAGCAAAGAGGCAGATGATCCCCATGCATATCGTGTAACCCCAAAAGTCGTTTGTTTTTCCTCGGGAGGCTCTATGCTCTTTAAATAGGGACAGTACGGCTAGGTGATACGGCAGGCACCGCGGACTTAAAATGGCACGCTTTTCGCTCTGGTGCTTATCTTAGCCTTCCGATACGCCCTTTCTCCTCTCCCGACCTCGTCCATAAGCGGGTGGGCAATATGCGGTCGCTCGTGGGCTTCGCGACCACCTCGGCGCTCTTGGATGTTGCTTCGGTGGCGGAGGGGACTCTTAAAGACCGTTGGTCAACCGATTTGGAGGAGGGAGTTACGCTAGGGCCAGATGGGCCTTGGCAGGTGATTAAAGTGGAAAGTAGGCAGCGTGAGTGGCATATCCATTCCCGGATATCAATGAAGCGGCCCCGTTGGTTACAAGTCACTTACAATCCTTTCCGCAAAGAGCAAGGTCGCCGCCTTCCTGTGGCCTTCAGGCTCGTCTTTGGCGCAAATATTGTCCACAAATACACAGTATCCAGTGGTAGTTTCCGTTAGTCCCCTCCATCAGGTCCGCCGTAGGTCTATGTAAGTTCCGATACGCTTTGTAATTATGGAATCGAACATGATCTAGCTATTCACCCATGCCTCCTCTTATCTTAAGTGACTAAAAGCCGATCTGAAGGCAGTGGCTAATGTATATTCCATACAACTTCTATAGAAACCTACATTCTCACCTTATAGGCAGAAACTGGACCTGTGGCGGTAACTACCAGAAAATACCCCTTGGATACTGTAGTAGGCGGCAATTATAGCCCCGTCAATTCGTCGACTACTTCTTCAAGCCAACCATTTTGTGGCAACTCCGATGATTGGATGGCAGATATTCTTCTCAGGGAGAATTCGCATGAAACTGGTCACTTCGAGGGACTCCATTTTCCCCAACGCCTCGGAGACTAGGCCCGTGTTAACACGTCAATCTCTTCTCTCTACGACCGCATTTTCAGGCACCCTGACGAGTCGCACTATTCCAGTCCTCTCGGAATACTAAGCCTCAGGCAATACCTAGGCAAGAACAAGATATTTGAATTTTGAAATCCTCAATCCGATCGTGTCATTGCTTCCAATACGTTTTCTTTGCATATAGGTAGTGCTCTTCTCCAACAACGCGGCAGTTTATTTCTTGGTAGCTAGGAGAGAAATGGAACACTCGGTCAGGTCAGGAAATTCCCTAAAATAGACAAATTGTTGTGGCTGATAATGACGGATGTACTTCTGGCGACTGGGGCAGGAACTCCTGTTTGACCAGGAAGACATGAGCGTTTTTCAGGGGCCGAGTCATGGCGACGCGGCCAGGGCCCAAATGAAAAATTACGGGGGACGCAAGGAGCGGCAATCGTGATACCTAACCCATCGAGCCCCTATATATGCTTCTTAGGGAGTCTGTGCGAAAATGCAGCGGAAAACTTATTAATCATCTGGGGACGCTGCTCTGGGGCTGTACCTCTGGGATGCCAAAGATCCAAGGTACAGTCGGATAGTATCTTCTTCAGCCTACACGGGATTTGTTTCGCGGATCCTGACGTAGCGAAACTCAAGCTCGAAGTCTCTTTCCAGCCGTTTAATCTTACACTCCTTCCCCGCTAGTCGAAATGCCTACTCAGTACTCCCATGCTAGCCTTCAGAAGCATATGCGGGCACATTCCAACTGGGCCGGCCGTTTCTCCAGGCTGCTTTTATGCTTGTCGATTTCGCAACCAACAGGAGGTTGTTGGGTCCGGCCCCCGGACCCGACATGCATCAAATGCGTCACAAGCAGTTGAGGCCAGGAACAAAGAAGTTATCGAGACCGATCCAGTTGATACCTGGGCAGAGACCTGGGCAGAGGCGTGGACGGCGCTGTAGCCAGCCCATGAAACCGACCGCTCCGGCAGAGCCATGGCTGGAATGGTGGTTTTATATACGGTGGCTGCGGCCATTTTACTCGCAGCGTTGAGCTTGCTCTGGCGGAGGAGAAAGCGAGCTGCGCAATCAGCTTCTGCTGGATATGACCATGCAGCTAATGGTGGTGTTACGGAATTCTACAGCCCCACAGAGCTTCCATCTGATGAAGCAGCCTGAGAACTGGGTGATGGTCTACCGCACGATATGAAAGCGCCGCACCTAGTGCAAGAGTTAGATGATGGCCTACCGCATGAGATGGTAGCACCGCCGCAGCGAGAGAGCGCCAGACGCCTCCTGGTTCACTGCCCGATTAGCAACAACGTCCTACGAACGGTCATCCGATCCTATACGAAGGCGATCTTAGAGAGGATGAAATGGAGCTTATTCGGTAGCATGACGTTTTGAACTCTGGATGGTGACGGGCAGAAACATGACATATACGTTAGTGCTTCCAAATCGCTCTAAGATATGCTAGCGGCAACAGGTTCAAGAATAGTCTTCAATCATGGCTTAATTAAGTGACGCATCTCCGGCTGCCCCGAGCCCTCGCCTAAGCCGGGAGAGACACTTGTGCAGTTAATCTAAAGGTAAAATTTCATCAAATAGTTACACATAAGAACAAAGCGTTACTCCTGACTTGATTCCCGCCGTCATGCTCGTCCCGCCTTCTCATTTTCGGCCGCGATAGACTGCACATCGGCCGAAGTGGACCCCTTTCCGGGCGGCCCCCCAGCAGCGCGGGCCTAATGAAATAAAGAAAATCAGCTTCGCAAGCCAAACCCAAAATCCGAAAAGGGGAGCCAGGTCTTCACAACGCATGCGGACAAACATACCTCGGCCTTCTGCACCTGCGCCGCGTCCTCCTTGGTGATCTCGTTGGCGGGCTTGCGCGCGACGTCGCCCGCCTTCTGAAGGAAGTTCTGCTGCCTGTCGTGCAGGCTCTGCGCGGTGGCGGCCGCGCCGCCTTTGATGGGGCCCCGTTCTGTGATAGTGGACTCGGCCGAGGCGATCGCTGAGGCCTCGGCCTGGGTCACCGGCCGCCCCTCGTTGGCCTGAATCTGGAGCTCCGTCTTCGAGGGCACGTTGGGTTCCATCTTGGGGTGAACCTTTTGTGAAAATTTGACTTCGAGAATGAGAATCCTGTTACGGCAACAATGCTTAAGCTGGGTTTGCTAACTTGCAAATTACGGGAAGATTACAGCATTGTAGGTATTTATAAGGAGTTATCGTCAAGTTCCTGGTTGAAAGAACGGCGATGATATCATATTGATGGGCTCAGACATTGCGTGCCCACATCCGACTGACGTTTATTATGGGTCACCGCCCCGTCAACCTCGTATCATCCTGTTGATCATATAAAGTTTTACTTATCGCGTAACTCAACATCTTCTTGACTGTTTACATTAACTGCGTATATCCGTACGAACAGTTAGCAAATTTCCTTGGCATGTAAAGGCAGTTTACTTAATAAAAGGGGTTCACCAAGTTCGGACTCCCGGACACTAGAATCGCCACCTATGGTTCTGAGTAAAACCATCACTTCTTCCCCCTATTTCAAACTTTAAATTCGCCAGCATACACCTTGCTCAAGAAGTGGTTAAGTTCCTGATATGGCTCGTCCTTCTTGTAGTCCGTATGTTTTCGACACCGGGGAGTGCCCTATCTACTATCCAGGTAGCGCTACATACACTCCGGATTCGTCGGTGCGTTTGGCTCAGGCTTCGGCATTGCGCTGGTAGAGGCAGGCGGTTTGACAACACAAGCCGATGAACCACGCAGATACTCCGCCCAAACAGGCGGCACGTATCGAGTGTCGGCATCTAGGGTTAACCACGGCAGTGTGCCGAAGCCCTTGTTCACGTCGTTATAAAGGCGAGAAATTTTGAAAGTGGCTGCGAAGGGAAGTTCCATGTCGATGGCGGTACCCGTATATCCCTAGTTAAGCCATCTGCAGATCTAATGGCTGGATTATGGATACAAAACAGTGAGAATTTAACAATTAATTATATCTGATTATTCGCATCATTACATAAATGTTGCATCTGCCAACCATCAGTGTGAACATACAAGAGCCTCAAACCCCTGATTCCATTTCAAACCTCCCATAATAGCTACCATGACAGCAAATGCAGTGACAACGCTTGCAGCTCCATATATGTACGCTCGTCCTCTGCCTAGTGCGGCGAGCTCGGCGACCCACGTAGACACTGTCGTCAAGGCACCACAGAAGCCATTCTCAATTCCCTGCAGAACCTGACAACCTATAACTCCACCAAGGGGTACATGAGCTAGGTCCCAAGCCATGCCCAAGACTGCGGTCCCGAATATGTTCACAGCGAAAGTGCCCAGTGGGAACGAAGCCACGCGGGGGTTGAGGCGCAATGATGCGTAAAACCGTAGTAGACAGCCGAGTGGAGCGAACACCAGGGCGAACGTAGCTCTACCGCGCCATGTCTCTGCAGCCTCTGGATTGGAGAACCTGTCAGGTGGCAATATGGAGAACAGGATAGCACCGATCCAGCAGCCCCAAGCCAGAAACACCGCAAAAGGGTCTAGAACTTTGCGAGTAAGCCAGAACGGGAATGAGGGTGTGAACGGCTCTAAAGTAATGGCCAAATGAGCGCCCATGAAGTAGCCGGACAGAGATAGGCTGACGGTTGTTATGACTACCGCAAGGAGCGCGATGAACGAGTATCCCCCGTTACGAGGACTAGGAGATGCGGATACATCAGGACTCGTCAGATCGTCGGACATTGCGAGGAAGATATCCCGGATGAATGACGAAAATGAGGTGAATGAGCCGCAGAAGCCGGTGGCGAGGCCGATGTAAAGCGGGATAGTTTTCTTGGTAGCCATGTGGGCTTTCTTCGCTGCCGGGAGATCCGCTGCAGGCTGGGTGAATAGAGATTCGCCGTTCTCATCGCCGGCACTCTTCTGCTTTGCCCCTGAGATGTGTTGATCGTATGTCGGCACGCCCCACTCGTGGCGGAAGAGCTTGCGGTCCTCGGAAAGGTACCCCAGAACCAGGCTTCCGGCGAAGTTCGGCCACACCGAACTGAAGTTGACCGGAGCTCGGGGATAGTACGTCAGGGCTTGAAGACCAAGCCTAGCAAGAGTGCCGAGGATTGCGAATAATATCAGATAGGAGACGGTATAGATCTCGGTCGCGAGTTTCGAGAACCCCATGTTGCGTCATGTACCACTAATTGCCGATCAGAACTCTGTTACCGTGTCGCCAGCAAGTGCGACGTCGCCTGGCCTCAACCCATGACCAAGCTTGGGACTGCTGCAGATAGAAAGCGCAGAGCAAGGTTTACACACCTCGATTACCAATATCAGGTCGAAGCCGGAGCTTTACTTTAGACCAATGACCTTTTAAGGTGTAGAATGCTTAAATTGTTGTCTATAGGAATACACTTAATGGAGCGGTTCCTCGGCATGTCTTGGCGAGAATTCCCGCAAGCCGCATCCCAGCGCTATGAACCGAGCTACAGTCGCACTAGAATGACCCACTCTCGTTATTAGGAGCTTGAATACTTAAGCATCTTTTATCATAGGCCCCGCTATAGAGATGAAGCTGCCCCGCGTTATATACCCCTGCCCTTACCGTCACGCCTGCCATGCTTAGGTGTGGTTGGGGAACCCGACACCCCGACCTCCCTTGCTTCCCGATCTCTCTGGCCTAAAGTCGTCTCTCTGAGAGTTACCTCCTAGACATTCCTCCTTGTTACCGCTTGTCTGGTACAAGCCACTCACTTTCCCCTATACCATATTCTTATTCCTGCAGCAAGTAACTACGCAACTTCATTAACATGGATCTGCCGTCCAACGTCCACCTATCACAGCACCCCTGCCTCCGGGCGAAGCTCAGCCGTTTGCGCTCGAAGCAGACCCATGTTCGCGAGGCCAAGGTCTTGGTACACGAGATCGCCACCATACTCGGGTGTGAAGCTCTAGCATCGACTTTGACGGCTGTTGATGGACCCAAGGTAGGTACCTATCTGCGATCTGAGTCCGCTCGGCTGGCTGTTCTTAGCACGCGGTCCACACCTTGTTCGGCGCTCAAGCCAGCGCCAGTGGGTAGGTAGAGCTAAGACTCATACGATCCGCAGGGTGAAACCCCAATCGGCTTTGAATATACGACCACGACGACGCGGCCTGAAGAAGTATCTCTGGTGCCAATTCTACGATCGGGTCTCGGCATGGTAGAAGGTAGGTCCTTTCAAACCTGTGCTCACCTCGCCCACACCCCCCCCTTCCCTCACGATCCACCGCCCGCAAGCCACCGTCTACCCCTCCCCTCCCAAAGCAGAACCAATCGGACT
Organism: Monosporascus sp. mg162; assembly: GCA_004155945.1. NCBI lineage: Eukaryota > Fungi > Ascomycota > Sordariomycetes > Xylariales > Monosporascus > Monosporascus sp. mg162. The sequence continues at coordinate 33,822 of QJNY01000412.1, read as the reverse complement.
CCTGATCCTAACACACGCATGTGCGCACGCAGCAATCCAGGCGCTCCTCCCGGACCCCGTGCCGGTACACCACCTAGGACTATACCGGGAGCCGAGCACGCTGGAACCGGTAGAGTACTACAACAACCTGCCGAACCACATCGGGCCGGGCGGGGTGGCGCAGTCGGCGTCGAAGCTGGCGGTGATCCTGGACCCGGTGATCGCGACGGGCGGGACGTGCGCGGCGGCGATCCAGACGCTGCGGGAGTGGGGCGCGCGGCGAGTGCTGGTGCTGTCCGTGATCGGGGCTTCCGACGGCGTGACACGCGCCGCCAACGAGTGGCCCGAGGGCGTCGACGTCTGGCTCGCCGGGCTCGATCCGGAGCTCACGAACGCCGGCATGGTCAAGCCCGGCCTCGGCGATATCGGCGACCGCCTGTTCCTTACCGTCGGGAAGTAAGAGTTTGGTCCAAGAGCTTGGGGCAGCTGAGTATGACACGCCGACCAATAGCAGGCTTCTGCGGAAGGGGAAAGGGTAACTTAGGGCGTGGTTTCTCTGGATTGGCTGTGGGTTGCGGGAGTACCATGCCACGAACGTCCAGCTGATTGATGATGATGATGAGTTCGATGGAAGCACAACACTGAATTACACTGTACATCGTACTACATTTTGACTTGGGTCGACGGGGGTGGGTCTCAACGGCGGGCGTTATGCAACGGTTTTACTGTATGAATTAACTAACTTTGGGTATACAACATTGACGGCCGGTCCCAGAGAGGGACATAAAGAAACCTAACTGACAAGGTGCTAGAGAGGTTGATACCTCTCCTCGTCGAGAAGGGTGGAATTCTTCCAGCATTCCTCGACCCACTTCTGCGTAACAATTCTAGGCAAAGGACTGCGGGAGCTGATGACAGATCGTACTTCGGCAGCCTTCTCCCTCTCACCCACCTCGCCGCTACTCAGAATCACAACGTGCGTAACTGACCTGTCTTCGAGATCCTCGGACACTTGGCCTCCACCAAACTTGATCCAATTGCTGAGCTTGAAGGTCGTGAAGTCGGGAACGGCACCAGCGAGCGCGAAGCAGACCGTCTTCCTCCTAAAAGTATGGCCCTTCAGCAACCCAAGGTCATGGCCCTGCTCGGCCAGCTGGTCCAGGAAGGCATGCTTATCAAAGGGCTCATCGGCGATCCCCTTGGGCATGCTGTCCAGCAGCCCCCTCAACTCCTTGAGGCTCAGGTCCCTGGCGTAGCTGTCGCCGTACGGGTCCGTGTTTTCCTCGGCGAGCTCGCGCATGGCGTCGCTGGCGTGAAACAGGTGCACCGTCTCGAACGGCAGCAGGAAGTCCCTGTCGGCCTGCGCGACGCAGTCGAGCACCCACCGTGGGCGGATGATGTCCACGTCGCCGGCCTTGATCAGACTGGCCACCTTGACAACCTTCTTGTCGGCCAGCAGAAGCTGCCCGCTGCCCGGCTCGGCGCGCTGCGAGATCTTGCCGCCGTTCTCCTTGATCAGCGCCTCGAGCTGCGTCTTGGTCTTCCTGACCGGCGCGACGCAGTCCGTGAGCACGCAGAACTCGAGCCCCTCGAAGACTCTGGTCCGCGGCCCGGCGAACTCCGCGGGCGCCTGGTCGTCCTGGCCTACGATGGCAACCTCCTTCTTGACGCGCTTGGCCCGGGTCCGCCGTTTCTCCATGGTCATCTTCTTCTCCTTGACTTTCGACTCTGCCTCTCTACCGAGCTCCAGAAATTCGTCGTAGTTCAGCGCCTGGTCCCAGCGCTTGTCGCGCTTGAGACCCTTGAACCGAGGAAATCGGACTGTAATGTTTTTGGCGAACAGGTCGGATGCCCCGATGCTGGCCCCCTTGATGGATATCACGACCGACTCGCTCGGGCGGATCCACACGTCGGGCTTCTCGACCTGCCTGTCTCTGCCGGTACCGCCTAGCTCGATGTACTCAATAGGAGGTCTGTTCGAGTCCCAATTGACCCACTTGCCATCCGTGAGGTGTCGTATCGCGGCAAGGTCTTCGGCCCGGAAGCCACCGCCGACCCTGCAGAAACTGTAGCACTTTTCTGGGTTTGCGCCAGCCTTGATGTCATTTTCCGTGACGCGAAGACCGCACATGAACGATGATAGACCGCCACCGCGTCGCCCAGACCCGAAGTATCCGCCAATGATTACACAATCGAAGTTCTCGCCGAATTCATCCAAATAATCGGGCTTAACCTTGATCCAGTCATCATTGCGCACACCTAGCTGGTATGAGGAGCGCGGGTTCTTGAGCACTAGCCCTTCGCCAGACTCCGCAACCACTTTTCGCAGAAGCGGCTCGATTGGATCCGGCGTTGTGGCTTTAGTATATTCGTGAATCTCGAGTCGTCGTGGCTCCCCAAGGACAGCCTTTTCGAGGGCATTATGTCGATCCCGCAGAGTGTATTGGGTTAGTGGCTGATCATTCAGGTAGAGGATATCGAAGGCCCGAAAAACCGGCCGAGGTGTGTCATCCTTTGGAGTATGCAGCTCTGACGCGGCTGCGCTCTTCAAGGTTCCGAAATTCATGATCTTGTCCGATTGAGGGTCCCACGTTATCATCTCGCCATCCAAAATAATGTTTCGTACACCTGGCGCGAATGCGTTTTTGAGATAGCGCGTGATCGCACTCTCATCGTATAGGCTCTGGCCGTAGAGATATGTGTAGTCCTTAGCCTTTCTTGACCAGAACCCAAATCTCTTTCCACCCGGCACGCTGTCATCCTCCACCATGTGTAGCTGCATTCTCTCACCATCTAGCTTTTCTTCTATCCAGTATTCTTGGTCGTCCGAGTCTGGGCTTGATTTGTAGAGCCTTTCAATCAACTTCTCGAAAGAAGCAGAAGTCTGAAAATTAGCCAGCTGTGGTTGAAAGCACTGCATCAAGCAGATCTGAGTTTGATGATTGTCCAGAGTGACCGAGGGGTCGTATAACTCCCAGCATACCCGACGCAGACTTGAAGATACGCTGAACAATTTGTCTGCATCAGGGTGCCATAGGTCAAGGAATGTCTTTTCCGTCGCACCCACTTTCATCTGCTTCAGGATGATGCGGATAAGCCACATTAGCTCTTCGGGATTCATGCGCTGGTAGAAAGTTTCGAAGATAGGCAACTGTTCTTTCTCGCCCGAGGCCGCCGCCAGCTTGTCAAGTAGCTCGTTGACGTCTGCGATGCGCATATCGCCTGGACTGATTCGCATTGGTCGCTTTGACAATACTTCGTAGCATCTTCCGGCGAAATCACCCGCCATGCGACTAGCAGCGGATTGACCGGGAAGCTTCCAGCGAAGCAAATTGTACCCGTCTTCGGAATTTTTGTCGATCTTCATGAGCTTGACTAATAGCTTGCCTATGTTACTTTCCTTCAGGCCATAGACCGCCCTGTCGCGGTCTGAATTCGGCAAGATCAGGCGCATCGCGGGATAAATATCGTTGCCAACTTCTTTGCGCCACCTAGTCATGAACCGCTGTATGATATGGCGTCGCTGCTCGTGCGGGGAGGGTTTACTAGATCCCCGCATCCCCCTTCTGGAGCGTATGGTGGCAGAGGGGCCCGAAGGCTGCTTCTTGTTCTCATTCAAGGGGTTGAACAGGTTCTTGAACAGTTCGCTGAAGAACAATGTCCTCGAATGATTCTTGGGCCTGTTCGGGTAGCTATCGAGCATGTTAATTACTACCCATTGAGTATATGCTTCTGTGATGACACGGCTAACTCACTTTTCATCAAGTTCCTCGAGCGTATGTCCACCCGCCGTATACTGCCTCTCCTCCTCATATTCAGCACCGGGATCCCGGGCAGGCTGTTGTCTTTGGCTCATGATATAATGCCCTCTCTATATTCCGACAGCCGATGGATAGAAGTATGTTTACTGCTCGGCTCAAGTGTACGGCGGACTTGGAGTGGGTCATGCGTTCAGATCACACTTCGTAGTGGTTATCAGGTAGTTAGATCCTTCAACTGAAAAGAAACACCAAATACTTAATGAGAACGAGTCTCAGTTGAAGTTAAAGGAGATCTAAGAAGCTCTTTGTGGAGTCCATCAGTTGTCGATTGATTGGTTCGAATGTTTTGAAGGCTGCAGCCTGGATGTTCAGTTCTGCCCGGTGCCTACCGTTCCTGTGCCCATGGCAACCGTGGGCTTTATATTGGCAAGGCAGCGAGGAAAGGCGTAACGAGACGCTTGTAATTTACAGAAGGAAAACCCTATCCTCAGGCAGTTCAAATGTACATCCTATGTATGAGGTAGGAATCGTCGTACTTCATCTCATGCTACCTTTACAGTTGAAAGACAATGCATTGTGGGTAGATACTGGGAGTGTAAAGTACCATCCCGTTATATTCATGTAAACCCCACTTGCATTATGCATAATGCAGGATACCCACTCCGATTATTACATACATAATCGTACGCTAAAAGGTCAGTCAACCCTTGACGCGCTGGGACGCGACTGCCCAACCCCACAGTCATTAATATATTCCAAGACGGGGTTTTAATAACAACATTTTGACTCTGGAGTCTTATCATATATGCCTTGACCTCCTCGAGACGAGACATGTGCCAGCTACTTCTGGATGTATGCTGGCACCTTTCGACATAGTAGACTGCCTTCAAGACTCTTACTCACTCGACGTATCCAGAAACCGCCATTTATTGAGCAATCACATTCGAATACCTATGCTCATGTACTTGGCCCTGTCTCGCAGTCTCCTGACATCATGTTAGGAAGAGCCAACAAAGATTATCGTGCTTCACGGCCCCATACCACCGGTAATCCCGCCCTTGCGAAGCAGCTATTTCCCTCAAGCAGCCCCGCAGCCCCTGACGGCAATATCGTCCAGTCATTCAAGAGTGTTGGCGGCAAGGTACAGCCGAGTGCTACTTCGGCACCCTTGAAGGCAATAAGAGATACTCCCTTGAGCCTATCATCTAACAACGTTGCGCAACCCTATCCTAAGTCGTCCTCTGAAAGCGAGTCCCGTAAAAATTTTATCTCCTCCAACAGCGTAGCATCTCTTTGCAGCACTGGATCCTTTACGGATGAGGTGGCGACTGTCACTACCGCCGGGAATTCGCACGCACAGATCGAGACGCCTGTGTATATCTCGGTCGATGACTTTAGCGATGACGACAATCTCCAGTTGGACTACGAATGCCCTGGCGCTCTACCGGCTCCGCCGCCTGCCACGAAACCTACCACCCAAGTAACACCTGATCGTCCCCCAGTCCAGCCAACCGCGCCATCGTCCACTCCACTCCCTTGGTCCTCGTCACCACAGGAGCACTTATTCCCGCCTTCGAACCCCAACAGGCAAACCTTGAAACGCCCATCCTTTGAGGGACCTCAAGCACGCGGCCCTCCTGCAGCGAAGAAGAGAACATTACCCAAGAGCTTTGGACGGGAATATGCGACAAAACAACTAGATGAAGATGATACGCAACGACTTCGGGCAGCCCCAAGCCCGAACGCGATTTCCACGCCAGCCCCAAAATCCGAAAAACGTCAGCTCTGGGATATGACGCAAAGTGCCTATAAGGAGCGGCAAGGGAAGTTTAAAGCAGCCAACAAAAAGTCCGAGTCTGACACCGGTCACCCTGCGGCGCAGGCCAAGGCTACTACTAATTCGCATGGTCGACAAAAAGCTCATGCCTCTGCCATCTCGCTAAGTTCCGAACAGCAGCACGTTAAAGATCTTGTTGTTAGGGATAATCAGAGCGTGTTCTTTACTGGTCCTGCCGGTACGGGTAAATCGGTGCTGATGCGCGCTATCATTCAGGACTTAAAGAAGAAATGGGCTCGAGATCCAGAACGTCTTAGTATAACAGCCTCTACTGGTCTTGCTGCTTGCAACATAGGGGGTATGACTCTACACAGTTTTGCTGGTATCGGTCTCGGAAAGGAGGATGTGCCAACGCTTGTGAAGAAGATCCGCCGCAACCCCAAGGCGAAAAACAGGTGGCTCAGGACGAATGCGCTTATCATTGACGAGGTGTCTATGGTCGATGGGGATCTGTTTGACAAGCTTGCGCAAATAGCCCGGACTATTCGAAACAATGGCAGACCGTGGGGTGGAATCCAGCTCGTCATAACGGGAGATTTCTTCCAGCTACCCCCTGTTCCCGAGGGGGCCGCGAAGAAAGATATCAAATTCGCATTTGAAGCGGCCACATGGAACACCTCAATCGACCATACCATTGGTTTGACCCAAGTCTTCCGCCAAAAAGATTCAGGTTGGTCTATCATGTCATACTACGCGGCGTGTCCCGCTAATTGTTCCCATAGAATTTGCAGCGATGTTAAACGAAATGCGTCTTGGGAGAATCAGCGAGCAGACAGTCCAGGCTTTTAAGAGTCTCGCGCGGCCATTGAGCACCGAAGATGGTCTGGCGGCGACTGAACTGTGCGCATCCTCTTCGTTCCTGTTTTAGAGGCGGATGGTAGGCTAATGTTTTGCAGGTTTCCGACACGCCAGGAGGTCGAAAGGTCGAACGAGTCTCGGCTAAATAATCTACCAGGCTCAGTACGCCGATTTGAGGCTGTCGACTCAGGCGGGGCGGACCCGAATATCCGAGACAAGTTGCTTCAGAACATGATGGCACCCAAGGCTATTGACCTGAAAAAGGGCGCCCAAGTCATGCTAATCAAGAACATGGATGACACTTTAGTCAATGGGTCCCTCGGTAAGGTAATCGGATTTTCAAGTGCGGCTGCGTTTGAATTTTTCAGCGATCGAGATGGGGAGGCAGGTTCTGGCGACGAAAAAGACATCAACCCCGTTGCGAAGAGAAAGATCAACTCGTTTAGCCGGGACACGGTAATGGTGAAAGATTTGAAAGAGTACCCGATAGTCCAGTTCACAGCGACAGACGGTACTCACCGCATTCTTCTTTGTGAACCAGAAGACTGGAAGGTTGAGTTGCCCAACGGTGAGGTGCAAGCGCAGCGGAAGCAACTGCCGCTCATTCTGGCTTGGGCTCTATCTATTCACAAGGCTCAAGGTCAGACCCTGGAGCGGGTGAAGGTGGATTTGGGCAAAGTGTTCGAAAAGGGGCAAGCATACGTTGCACTGAGTCGGGCCACGAGCCAAGAGGGGTTGCAGGTTTTACGCTTTGACAAGAACAAAGTCGTGGCGCATCCGCGAGTCATTAACTTCTATAACAAGTTATACAGTGCAGAAACGGCTTTGAAGACGAAGAAACCGGCCGCCACATCGGATTTCACAGCCAAGGGGTCAAACGCGGCGCTTGGGCAGAAGGGCGCCTCTAAGCCTTTCGCGGTTCTAGATGACGAGGAAGAGGCCATGGCGATGATGGTATAAGCTTTAATGGGTCAGGGAGTTTTGCAGTTCGCGGCAAGGCGCAATAACTGACCCGTTTACATTTTGCTTGAATGCTGCTCAGGCATATGTATAGATTAGAGGAGATGAGCCAGTGGCCATGGCGGCTATAAGGGCTAACGACGGTAATTGTCACAACGCTGGTCGGTGGGATTTAGTTATTCCCGACCGCAAGATATATACAACGAACAAAATGCATCTTGCCATGATTCCAGAGAGCATCTCTGACGCCTCATTATCCTTGACAACCGCCTTGCGACTGCTTGAACTTGCTTACGGTTTATCCAAGCCATAGGTGGACAAGGGCTGTACGCCGTAGCTACGCCGAAATCTCGGCTAAGAGTCGGCCCACAGCGGCATTCCATGCGTCGGGTGCTTCACAGATGTGTTCTACGGTAGTGGTTCAAATGTAGTGCCTCCAAACTAGTAAGTAACTGAACCGGAAGTATCATCGTGAGTTAGATAAGTATCTCGCTGGTAACTCTCCTTTGGGCCTCGGCCATGGGTAGTAAGAGAAAGTTTATGTAACAGCATATAACTAACGTGGGGTACCACGAGGGATCTCACACCGGCGTTTAGATCCCCACTCTTTTTTACTACAACCCGCCTCCCCTTCGTTTCGTTGCCGTTGGCGAACCTGGGGACTATAATAAGTGGGTGAAATATGCAGTACGGTGCCATCAAACCGGCTAAGGACGCCGCAGGCGTCCAGCAAGACACTCCTCGGCCTTCTTCGAAGGTAGCTGACAACGCCGATGCCGGCCCCGAGACCGCGGGTCTAGGACAGCAGTCTCGACATGCCGCCGACGCAGACGGAAACAAACAGCGGCGACGCGGTGTCCGGGGCCACCTGAGGGCGTTCTACGAGAGGAACGTCGGATTATTCTTGGTCTTCCTGGCGCAGACCTTCGGCTCCATTGTGCGTGCTTTGCTTGCCCGGCCACCCCGAAAAGGCTTCGAACTAACGCGGTCCACCTGCATTATAGATGAGCACGGCGGCGAAGCTGCTGACGAGCAGCGGCGGGCCGAGCCGGTTCCACGCCCTGCACATTATCTTCGTGCGAATGGCCGCCACGGCCGTCCTGGGCTTCCTGTACATGTGGCACCAGCGGGTGCCCGACTTCCCGTTCGGCAGGCGGGGCATCAGGGGCCTGCTCCTGCTGCGCGGTCTCGCCGGGTTCGCTGGCCTCTTCGGCTTGTATTGTACGTTGTTTGTTAGGTTACTAGGCCTGGTGAAAGGCTTGCTTGCATGGGATAGATCTTCAGGCGCTGACTTACAGCACCCAGATTCGCTGACGTATCTGGACTTTGCGGATTCGACCGTCATCTCCTTCCTCATTCCCATATTGACGGCGGTCGTGAGTTACATCTGGCTGAGGGTGAGTCGGACGCCTTCCCCACTGGACCCGATGGGCGTTAGTTGCTCAAGTAGCCTCACAGGAACCCTACACTATCCGAGAGGCGTTGGCGGGCCTCATCGCGCTGACGGGCGTGCTCCTGGTCGCCCGGCCGCCGTTCCTCTTTCCCCGCGCAGTCGCCGGTCCTACCAAGGCCGCTAGCGACGGCGTCGGTTCGCTCATGGTAGACCACCCCCACGGCCTGGTGGCCGCGTCCCCCGCCTCCCCGGCCCAGCGGGGTTTCGCCGTGCTCTGCGGCGTGTTGGGGACTTTCGCCGCCGCCGTGGCGTACACCACGATCCGCGTCATCGGGAAGCGCGCACACTCCCTCATCAGCGTTAACTACTTCGCCCTCGTGGCCACCATCGGGTCTGCGTTAATCATCCTGGTCCATCCGGACCTCAAGTTCGTGTTACCGCAAGGGGCCATGCAATGGTGGGTCATCTGCTCGCCTTCTATTTTATGCCATTCATTACCTAGAGCTGGCCGAGATTGGCTGACGAGCAACTTGCATACAGGACACTGCTTACAATCATCGGCATTACCGGCTTCATGCTCCAGTTCCTGCTGACGGAGGGCCTCAAGAGGGAGAAGGCCGGGAGGGCCACCAACATGATATACATCCAGATGGTGTTCGCGCTCGTGGTCGAGCGCGTCATATGGGGCACCACCCCGCCTCCCTTGAGTCTCGTCGGCGCGGTCCTCATTATCGGCGCCGCTATCTGGCTCAGCGTTCAGAAGAGCCATCCCCCTGTGGCGCAACAGAAGTCGGTTGCCGACGAGGAGAGTAGTCTCTTGGCCTCTCAGGGGGCTGGGAGTCTGAGGACCTGAGTAGACCATATCTTCTTTTTGATAGATAATACTACTGGGGTAATACGGAAACGGTGTGTCACTATTTTGGTCTTCTGTCTCATCGGATTGCAATCGCTTAGGGGGTGAGATCAAGATGCTACCTCAATGCCTAAGGCATCTACCTAGGAGGGGTGTACATACACATGGCCTCGGACATGGGCCTGCCGTTCATCCAGTAATACATGCCTAAGACCAAAACCTGCATCCAAATAGAAAATAAGCTTTCACCAGGAACTCCTCCCCTGGCTTTTCTATGAGAAGCGAATATCTGATTTGGAATCGCACAGATTCAACCTACAGGCTATGACCAGGAATGAACCATCGTAACAATAATAGTATTGCTATGGCGTTAATGTTAATACTAGACTAGGAGCCGAACAGTTTTACCCCCTAGAATGTATGAAGTACGACATAATGGGCTTTAGAACCTCTTATGAATGCGTGAAAAGAAGTATAGGCATAACGGGGTTTAACAGCATCACTTAATCTATGCGTATGCACATGCAGGGCCCTGAACTCGTGAAGCCTTTAACATAAGGGACTATGATTTCATTTGTTGCTTATCGATAGGGAAGTTCTATCGCATCTCGCATTTTCCAGTCGCGTGCAGTCAAACCACAACAACCTCGTCGACCTTGCAACGCATGTCCGTCAGCGTCGTCTCCCAAGTTTGCATAATCATTGATACAAACACTACATTACGAACAGGTCAGTGGTGGTCTTGGCCTTGATCGCCGATAAACTTGCCTTCGTAACAGCTTGGTCTTGCGAGTATCACCACCTCCACCACGACCATCATCGTCCCTCTCCCAATTCACCTGCCCCCTGCTCACAATCACCAGAACCGGTGATCATGGCAGACGTAACCCAGTGGTTGCACAAATCTGTCCTCGTCACGCTCACGCAACCCCCCGACGAGCAAGTTCAGGGAATCATCTTCAATCTCGTACCTCGCGGCTACCTTACTCTCAACAATGCGATTATTCTAAGCACGAATCGGCTCATTGAACGATTCGATATTCCTTCGAGCCATATTAAAGATCTCCAGTTGTTACAGGATGGATCCGCAACTGCCGCCTTCACTGCTTCGTCTGCTGCCCCGGTCCTGGCCCCAACGGTCCCAGCAGTGACTAAAACGGCATTTCAGGACCCTGCTATCATTAGCATGAGCCGCCGTCCGGAACCCTCACAGCCCGAACATGTCGCCGATTACGTCGTCCACCATCAGCCAAATTCGGCAGAGAAACGAGACCCCGTCCTTGTCCCCAATCCCGCCGACCGCTTGACATTTTCCTCACCTGATGAGTCCGACACAACTACGGTGCCCGCTTTGAATGCGCCCATGGCCCAGCTGGCTTTGGATCCCACCGATCCTACTAGACTCGACACCACAGAAGATGATGAGGTTCAAGAAGAGCCATCTGCGGCTGCTTCAGCACGCTCGGCTGCTAAAGGCAAGAGGAATCGCAATCGGCCTCGGAGGAATAACCGTAATGGTAACGACGATGCGAATGGTACAGCGGGACCGAGTGCCACTCGGCCACCTCAAGGAAAGGGTTGGAGGCAGACTCCTATTCTGCAGTCAACTAAATCGTTCCAACCTTTTGCGTCTCTCAAGAAAACTCAGAAGGGCCGAGCTGATCCGAATGCTGCCAATGGCTGGGCTTCAGAGGATGTTACGGACGTCCAGGAGGCTGGTGACTTTGACTTCGAAGGAGGTCTCGCCAAATTCGACAAGCGATCCATCTTCAATGAGATGAAAGCGCAGGATGAGGTTGACGAAGCAGATCGGTTAGTGTCCCACAACCGCCGTCCGCGACCGAGACCCGGAACCGCTGGAGGGAAGAATCTCCACTATACCGAGAACGTCCTCGATCTACCGTCCCCAGCCTCAGCAAAGCTCAAGGATACACCGGACGATTTCTGGAAGAGCGAGGCCGATGATGGTGGCGTCCGCAATGGTGATCGACAGAGTGGCCAGGATGGCAGCGGTAGAAGTTCACGCTTACGGGGAGAGTCTCGAGTATCTACAAGCCGACGCTCCCAGTCCCGTAAAGTTAGCACCACGGGCGGCGTTGGGGCCCCTTCGCGCGTTAATTCTGGATTTGTCTCCTCTGCCAGCATGCCTGGACTTTATATTCTGCCTGTGAATCGACGCGTCGAGACGGTCACCCATTTACAGATGCTTGTAGCTGAAAATGTCGCTCAGAACGACTTCGGATTTACGGAAGATCTCATGGCCGAAAATGCAGGTCGCAGTATATCTCTAATGGCCACCAAAACTCTAGAGGACCCCGCAATTAAACTTTATGCCGCTTCATCTTCCAGCCCTCCGACCATCGTTATCCTAGCCGGCAATAACAAGTCGGGCTCCAGAGCGATTGCGGCAGGTCGCCACCTTAGAAACCACGGTATCACTGTCCTGGTCTGTGTCGTTGGAATAGAGCGAGAAGGAGAGCTTCTAGAGGACCTCCGAAAGCAAATCCGGCTGTACCGGAATTTTGGCGGCCTTGTCTGCAGTAAATCGGAGCTTTTCGAGCAACTCAGCAAGAATGCCACGAGCTTGAAGCCATCATCCCACCTGTCCGTCACTCTTGTTATCGATGCCCTGCTGGGCCTTACGCTCTCCTTCGAAGAGTTGCGCATGAGCGATCAAGCCGCTACCTACGAACTGATGGAATGGGCAAATCGTATCGAGGCCTTCGTCCTGGCGATCGACATCCCCAGCGGCATCGAGCCGTCCTCCGGCAAGGTCAGCATCATCGATGGGATGAAGCTTTACATCCGCCCTCGCTACATCGTCTCATTGGGTGCGCCGAAATCGGGCCTGCTGAAAGCTCTAGATATGGGAGTCGGTGATACCGAGTGGTCCCTGTACCTGGCTGACATCGGCCTGGGGTCTATCTGGCGCAAGACATCCACTAAGATCCGTCGCGGCATCGACTTTGATGGCAACTGGCTGCTGAAAATGCGGTATCAACCTCAAGAATAAGGGCCACTTGATGGTGGGGTTGGGTTGGATTGATCACCTCCCTGCGACGGATTGTCTAGCCCAAGTCGGAAGCGCTAGGTTAGCGCAACGAACGGTCTTGAGACAACTATAACCTCCATGTTACGATACTTCATGACGTATGAACCTCGAAAGAACTTTTATGATATTTTCCAGCATAGGGAGCGAGAGAGCATCAAACACATACCCCTATTTAGCATTTATAGGCGTTTTCGGCGGAGGATGATGTGGCCTCTTTTTTTGGTGCCATGGGATGGATGGTCCGGGCTACGTTTGGAGGCGCCCGAGCCCGTATTTGGAAGGGAAAATAACGATGCATTTTTTCTACCATAGCTGGACTCGAAATTGAACGCGTTCAGCTAAACTTTATGTCGTCTTCGTGTGAGTGACTAGTAGTAATCGCATGGACATCTTACGCCGTTAAAGGCTCTCTCCTGACAATGACTGTGTGTCGACCCTGAAGGCATTCTGTAATTGTTGTTATTCATGCTAGAGGCAGAAAAATAGGGTCCTGTCAAGGTTGCTAAAGTGTTGTGGGCAAGTTGTACGTTATGTAAGCACAGGCATATCCTCGCGTAAGTTAAAGTACTCCACCTGGTATCGCGGTAGAGTAAGTGGTACATCGCCGTTTCACGAACCGCTCAAGCAGCCACGGGCCCAGGGGGTTCGTACAGCTCGTTTCCGAATCGACCAAACAAACAGCCTATGAGACCGGATGGACAGACGATGGTAATTCACCGGGATGCTTTGCATACTTGACTCGAATCGGTGTAGCGCTGGAGATAGTGGGGTGTAAAAAGGAGAGGGAGATCATAAATCCCGTCATACCTAGCGGGATTGGGGGTACCTCGCTATACCTGACTGCATGGTTTCACTAGGAATCAAGCTAGGTCGTCTCCGCCTCCGCGCTCAAACCGCAGTCTTCAACATATTTTGTTAGCTGCACTGGGCATAAGTCGTGGAAAGAGGCGCAGTCCTTAGGTCGGATTAACCAATGCTCATAACAGGGTACTTCTCTTACTATAAACTGCCCAAGGGGTGGCATCCGGGAATAGTACAACGTCAGGCTCTGGCATCGTAGGTGGCGTGGTACCGTAATATACCGTACGCGAGATTTGGAGTCGTTATCCAGCTAATACAAATATTTTGTGAGGAATGAGTCTGTCAAGAGCATCCTACCTAAAGTCCAACTTCTGGAAAGACCGCTTAGGTTCGTGTCCGAATAGGGGTTTCCTGTCAGCTGGCATCAGCCGTCACGGCGAAAGTTGCATCCCCATATAAGATGATGTATGCATGCATCCAGCTTGCTCGATTATTGCTGCGGTTGTCTCATTCCCACTTCAAGCACGTATCAAGTGGGTTGTGTATGCGGAGTAAATTTCGGGGCATCTCCAATGGAGAATGACTAAGACGAACCGGCAGCGGGGACCGAGATGGACAGATGTATATCAAGTCGCAACTCCGCATTTACATTGAGACATCTTCCATCTTTTGGTCTTACTCACGACTACTTCTATATCCGGCCTTATCATGTCGAAGAACTCATTCTCGACGCCCGCGTGGTGGAAGGAAGCCGTCGTCTACCAGGTCTATCCGGCCTCCTTCCAGAGCCACTCAGGCGCTACGACGGGATGGGGCTCAATAAAGGGCATTACATCGCGCCTCGACTATCTGAAGACGCTGGGGGTCGACGTACTGTGGTCGTCGCCCATTCTCAAATCACCTCAGGCAGACATGGGATACGACATCGCGGACTACAAGCAGATCGACCATCGTTACGGTACCCTGGAGGACGTCGACGAGCTCATCGCGGAGCTGAGGAAGCGCGACATGAAGCTCATGATGGATCTTGTGGTAAACCATACGAGCAACGAGCATCGCTGGTTCCTGGAGAGCCGGAGCAGCCGCGACAATCCCAAGCGCGACTGGTACATCTGGATGAAGCCGAAGAGCGTCAGCTCCGACGGTGTCCCCGAGCCCCCTAACAATTGGGCTCAGATTCTTGGCGAGGCCAACTCGGCGTGGACGTACGACGAGAAGACCGGGGAGTACTATCTCAGCCTCTTCACCCCTGAGCAGCCAGACCTGAATTGGGAAAACCCCGAGGTCCGAGCCGCTGTCTGGGATGTGATGCATTTTTGGATGCAACGGGGCGCATCCGGGTTCCGTATGGATGTCATTAACTTAATCTCGAAGGTACCGGGGTATCCTGATGCGGAGCTTGTGCTTTCAGGAGGCCACAAGTACCAGCCTGCATTCAAGTACTTCGTCAACGGCCCGATGCTGCACGATTATCTAGCGGAGATGCATCGCGAAGTCCTAAGCAAGTACGACACCATAACCGTCGGGGAAATGCCCGGCGTCACCGACGAGAAGGAGATTTTGAGGACGGCCGGTGCCAACGCCGGAGAGTTGAGGATGATCTTCATTTTCGACTTGGTTGATGTCGACAAGGCAGACGTACGACTGGCGCTCAAGCCCTGGGATGTAAAGGAGATGAAGTCCATCATCGCGCGGTGGCAGAGGGTCATGATCGAGAACGACGGGTGGAATTCCGTGTTCATCGAGAACCATGACAACCCCAGGTCGGTCTCGAGGTATACCGACGACAGCGACAGGTGGAGGGAGAAAGGGGCCAAGCTCCTCGCCCTGATGCAGACGACCCTGGGCGGGACGCTCTTCGTCTACCAAGGCGAGGAGATCGGCATGCGGAATGCCCCGACGACCTGGCGCATCGAGGAGTTCAAGGACATCGAAACCATCAACTACTGGAAGAAGAGCCGGGAACTCTATGCCAACGACAAGGAGCAGCTGGACCACGCCAGAGCAGTGATCGACATGAAGGCCAGAGATCACGCCAGGACTCCCATGCAGTGGACGGCAACGGACAACGCGGGGTTCTGCGATCCCGGCGTGTGGCCTTGGATGCGCGTGATGGATGACTTCAAGACCATCAACGTGGAGGCACAGATGAAAGCAGACGACCCCGATGGCCTGTCAGTTTGGCAGTTCTGGCAGCGAGCGCTCAAAGACAGGAAGGAGCGTGCGGACGTGTTCGTCTATGGAGACTTTCAGGAGTTGACGCCCCAGCACCCCCAGGTTTTCGCGTACGCTCGTACGAGTACCGCGGGCGGACGCTGGCTGGTCGTCCTCAACTTTTCTGGGAGACACGTGGAATGGAGGATGCCAGAAGACCTGCGAGTTGAATCTTGGCCCCGGAGCAACTATGTACGAGGACAGATCGGGAAGCCCGAGACGGGCGCCGTGCCTCTGAAGCCTTGGGAAGGTATTTTGGGGAAATGTGCATAGACTCTGAGAAGGCGGGAGGATTTATCTCAGAGCCTGTCTCATCTGCAGGATGCGGCGGTCGACCATGCGGTTCGCGTTGTCGACCTTGACTTTGTAGAGCTGGTTGCGCAGAGCTCGGGCTCCTGAGGCCATTCTCCCCTCCAAGGTTGTCTTTACCTTTTGAAATTCGACTTCATCCCGGCATCCTTTCGTTCCTGACAAGGCACTTTCGTTCCTCAAGGCATGCTAGGGCTGAAGAAGCCGCAATTGGAAAGGATATCTTAGACAATTACTAAGTACAACTCTACTGTCTTGCTAAGGATACTAAAATGGACGCGAAGCAAGCAAAAGAGCCAGAAGTGAATATATAACCTTAATCCCAGGCTAACAACAAAATTCTGTCGCAATCTTGCATTAGCGGCCTTGCACATTATGCCGCTGCTTCCTAGCAGCTTTAAATCGAGGCCAAAATTTTAATGATAGTGGTGGTCGGGTTGACGGATGCAATTGGCCTTGCTCGGAAGTTAACAAGGTAGGGCCGGGACTTGGGACAGTTGAGCTACTCGAAGGGTGAGGCGTCGATGGGATCGCAGATCGTGCGGTGGTTTGCGGTGGTACCGACGTGGTGCTGTTGGCGTCTCCAGCCTGTAACTCTCGCAGCATCCTTAACTCTTCCACTGAAGATGGGTCAGCCTATATGCAAAGACGGCACTTAGGATTGAACCTACGAGGGAGCGGGTACAGCCTCTTGAACTCCTCTTTTCCGATATCTTTGACCACACTGAGCCCGGCCAGCATGTCAGGAGTGTCTTTGAAGAAGCAGTCTCCAAAGGCAGTGAAAGCTCCGGTATCGAAGAGTAGGTCCTTCCTTAGAATGACATCAAAATGCAGATCGTCTAGGACATGAACGTTGCACAGGAACGTTGTTTTTTTGTTGGCTCTACGATTTATGTCCCATTCGAGGATATGAGGGCCTAGACGGTAAGCCTCCTCATCGGCTTTAGAATCACCGGCAGGTTGTGGGTGTGTTAGATTCTCTGCCGGCCCAAACTTCCAGTGAAGATCAAGGACCATGCCGCTTGTTCGTGTGCAAGAGCCATCAGCAAATTCCAACGTCGTTTCGTGATTTCCCCCTGTTTTGATGTCGAACCCACGCCGCTGGGCATATCTTCTTGATATGAGCATTACATCTGAGCCTGTGTCCGGGATGGCGCTCACGGTTTGACCATTTAGTGAACCTTGGATGCGATGCATCGAGAGGCCAACACTCATCAGATGATTGACCTTACTCCCGGAACACATTCTCTTTACTAGTCGGTGAGTGAACTTGGTGAGAGTCCCAGTGAAGGTGAGGAAGTCACGGCCGAGAATAAAGTCTCGCAAGCAGTTGGCTAGGACTTGGAATACTCGGTGGTAGGCCACTAGATCGCCTTCGAAGCGGAAACGTAATGAGGCGGTTCCAATGGACCAAATTGTCTGGTCATTCGGCAATTGAATTGCAGAGGCAGAACTCGAGTTGACCTGCAGGCCGTGGCGTTCTACCCAGTCCTTCGACACGATATCCACG
Organism: Monosporascus sp. mg162; assembly: GCA_004155945.1. Taxonomy (NCBI): domain Eukaryota; kingdom Fungi; phylum Ascomycota; class Sordariomycetes; order Xylariales; genus Monosporascus; species Monosporascus sp. mg162. The sequence goes on along the minus strand of QJNY01000412.1, from coordinate 16,355 downwards.
TCCGATCCAGTATCTGGAAATGCTTTGACAGGGATTCCATTTGATGTTCCCATGATTTCCCACTCGTGACCGATTTGACGTTGCAGTTTTACCAACTTTTCTCCATGATCAAATGCGCAGCCTGTGTGTACTGATTAGACATGCCGACCACGATATCATTCCTGAGGCTTCCAGTTACCTTGATCTTCAAACCGGCAGTGGCCATATATGAGAACATTTCGACATCGTCTATCCCGTGCATCCCTGGTACGGAATCTGGCTGCGGCGGGACTGAAATCGTTCAACATTGAGCGAAGGTCCATGATTGAGCGGCGATAAATAACGCCTCCCGGGGAAACTGTGAGGGTAGTAGGTAAAGTGCTCTCTACAGGCAGGAGCTAGTTGGGATTTAATCTGACCATAGCGCTGGAGAAATAACACTTTCGCGGGGGCAAGTTTCAGAGTCGTCAGTCAGGCGTTACAGAAAAAGAAAGGATAACCAACGAAACCCCTTATCTCTGGGTAGGCATTTCGTGGTGTTTTGAGTTGGCTCCACCTCTCATCAATTAGAAGCATTTGGCTGGCATGGTACAATTTCCAGTCGTCATCATATTCGGATAATCAACCTAGATATGGATATTGAAGCTTACCCAGAACTACATCGTGACGGATATGCCGCAGTCGCAGCCTGGGTGGCTCGCGATCCAGACAACGAGACTTACATATACCGGAAGTTTGATCGCCTAGGTGCGCGCAACCTCCTGTACCTCCAGAGTCAGTTGATCACGCTAGAAGAAGAAGTGAACGCCCATGATATCGAGTACAGGAGTAGCCTTGAGAAGCGAAAAGTGGCGAGGGAGTGGGAAAAGTTTAGAGAGGACTCAACGGCCATGAAACTTGCCGAGGACTTGCAGTCGAAAATTAAAGAATATCGTAAGTTATCAGGGGAAGTAGTGCTTGATATGAACGCTGATTGTGATGAGCAGATGAAGCGTTGCTTCTTCAAAGTCAAATCGCAAAGCTCGAGGCCCCAAGCCGTCGTGCTTTATCAGCATTCCGCAAATGGTTCAGAGGCGAATTCCCCGCAGAAGACGGAAGGGACATGGGCCCTGTCCTCGGTGGACGTGCGAAACTCGCTCTGGATGATGCCCAAGACATGATAGCATTACGGTCACTACGAAACAGAGATCCATTATCACGCTTTCTTCGGAACCATTGGCCACTCTATCTGCATGCGCGAGGGCAGAGACTAGGGCATACCATGATATTCTTTACCGAACGGCATGTCGAGCTCGCAGTTGCGATTATCAATACTCTAGTCGCAATGGTCTTACTCATCGGAGCCATCCTGTCTCTATACTTTGTAACAGGATCGATGGCCCGTCTGGGACTGATTACCTTCTTCATGATACTCTTCGCGTTTAGTGTCGGACTTCTTACAAATGCTCGGAGAGTGGAACTTCTGGCTGCCACGTCAGCCTACGGTGCCGTGCTCGTTGTTTTTGTCGCGTCAAACCTAGCCAACAACTAGGATCACCCAAAGAAGCTGATCACTGCTCTGTTTGAAGCTGGCCATATAGTCTAGCCTCCTCCATCGAGGCCTGCACATCAACTTACCGAGGGCATGGCTCCGGTCACCGGAAGGTACAGAGCACCACTATATGTAATGAATGAAAATAGTTCTATGAGACTCTGGCATCACACACTGAAGCATATACGGCTGAGGGAAGTATTGATTATCAGGTTGATCCCTAAAGAGGTCTTAGCTAGCAGTAGAGAGTAGCGAACCTTCCTCAAATACACATAAAAAACAGTTGCAACTGAGAGAATGCTATAACAGAGATGCATGAAGCAATCTCCCCCGAGTATCTGATTAAACTAGTCGGAAACCCGGTTGCTTGATCGTCTCCAGCTGGGTCTGATAAGTTCAGATCCTTAAAAATGTCAGACCGGAAATGATCAAATCATTCTACATCCCATCACAGTTATCGGGAGCTGAAGTGAAAATCAGATCAAGGAACGAGGCATTACAGAAATCTCTGGTGAATCCAGAGATCATGGACACGCCCATGTAAATCTTTGAACATCCCATCAAGGCCGAAAGCCGGTCAACAGTGCCAGATATGCGGCATTGGACGCCATCCTAGGGAAGGTTTATCCAGAGCCATCGCATCTCCGCCGACACCCTCCTCCACTTTGGGCCGCCGGCGGGGATCCTGCTGACGGCGGAGACGACGAGAGACTTCCATTCGCCGGCATGCCTCCGAGAACTGTCTTCCTCGCACCCGTTGACATCAGAATAAACTGTCAGACAAAGCGGCCATGGCAAAGGAGCGACGTCATTCGCAGGGGCCTGCCATGCGTAGCCGCGTTTGCCTCTACGGATTATATGATGCAAGGCAGGATACAGTTAGTCTTTCATAGCGTGCCTGCCTACCTTTATTTTTACTTACAGTGATTAACTTACCGATGGTGCCTCTGCATCCGCTTAAACGCCCGTAAAACTGCTGTGATAACTGCTTCAAGCGGCACCTTCCCTAAAAGGGAATTGAAGGTCACGAACCTTACTCTTTAATTGGACGATTCGGAGTGGGCCGAGCCCATCTTGGCCTAAGTACTGTTCAAAAATATTGTTAGTACTGCAGTTAGTTGGCGCTAGGCTGCCAAGGCTGCCTACCTAATGCAAGCAAGCAATGTTTCGGGGCCAGGATCGTCTATATTGGCCCATCCTCACCACTGCCTGCCGTTGTGACATAAGAAGCTTAATTACGGTGTAGAGAGAGTAGGGCTGGGCGCGTAGATAGATTGCTAACCGGATGCCTACAATAAGCCGCTGCAGCCTCAACCCTTCCAACCTTCCGCGCTCTCCCAGCGCCCACACTCCTCCACCTTCATCGTCATGTCCCCCCCAACTAGCGATCCTATTTTCCTCCTCATCTTCACTGGTGTTGTCACTCTAACCTACTTCGCCACTCGCAAGATGTTCGGCCATGACCCTCGCGAGCCGCCACTGGCTCCCCAGTCGATTCCTATTGTCGGCCACATTGTCGGACTATCGCGGAGCAAGTTCAACTACTATGTCGACCTCAGGTATGCCCTGACAGGTTCTCACCCACATGACAAGCTGTACTTAATCTTATACCAGCCAGCAGACGGACTCCCCCATCTTTACCATGTCCCTCCCGGGCCAGAAGATGTACGTGGTGACGAAGCCGGAGCTCATCCAGACGGTGCAGAAGCAGCACAAGACCTTAGCTTTCCCGCCTATCGAGGCCAAGTTCGCGTCCAAGGTCTGCGGAGCTAGTCTCGAGGCCCAGGCTATTCTGGCCAAGAATGTCAATGGCGACGAGGGCGATTTTGGTCTTTCGATGGAGTCTTACGCCGCGATGCGGGCCGCGCTCAAGCCCAGCTCACAGCTCGATGACATGAACCGCATCACGATCCAGGAAATCGCGAAGTCTCTCGATATGCTGCAGCCGGCTAAGGGAGAGTCCCGGCAGATCGGCATGTACGCCTGGCTGAGGGATGCCATCACGACGGCTACCACCCGTTCTGTGTACGGTCCGATGAACCCGTACGATGATAAGGCTGTTGCCGATGCTTTCTGGTAAGTGGGGCTTAGTGTCAGGGATCAGGGCTCACGGTTAAGCGTCTGACCTAACTTTGTTCGGGCTTAGGGAATTCGAAAGCGGTCTTATGTCGATCCTAGTCGGTTTCCTTCCCTCAATCACAGCCAGAAAGCCCGTTGCGGCTCGAACCAAGGTCGCTAAGGCCTTCGAAGCATATTACAAAGCTGGAGGGGTACAGAAGGCGTCGGCTCTTGCTCAAAAACGATACAAAGTAGAGATCGACAACAACGTCCCGCTGGAAGATATCGCCCGCTACGAGGTTGGGGGTTCAATTGCTGTCTTGGTCAACACGGCACCCTCAGCTTTCTGGACGCTTCTTCTACTCCACTCCCACCCGGGTCTTCTCGATGACATCCGGAACGAGATTGATGCCTGCACCGAAACAACTACTGAGAACGGCTCTACTATCAAGACCATTGATATCACTATCCTTAAGGAGAATTGCCCCCTGCTGCTGTCCTCCTACCAGGAAGTTCTCCGCCATCGTTCCATGGGAACATCTGTGCGCGAGGTGATGGAAGATACTTATCTCGACCGATGGCTGTTGAAGAAGGGTGCCATGCTACAGATGCCAAGCCGTATTATCCATCAGGATGCGAACCTCTGGGGCTCCAACGTCACTGAATTCAATCCCCGCAGGTTCCTCCCCGGAGAGAAAAAGAACCGCCCGCGCGATGTCTGCTTCCGCGCGTTCGGTGGCGGCAAGACCCTCTGTCCTGGCCGGCACTTCGCGACTAACGAGGTCCTCGCCGTCGTGGCCGTCTTCATCGCGAGATTGGACATGAAGCCTGCAAAGGGCGACTGGACGTTACCGACTACGGCGAATACCAATGTTGCTGCTGTCGTCATGGAGCCGGATGATGACATTCATGTTGAGATCAAGGCGCGACAGGGCTTCGAGGACGTTAAGTGAGCTATCAGCCTCAATAAGTCTGAGAAGATCTTTGCCATGGTGACGGAAGATAGTGGCGAGACGGAGTAATAATTGGTCCTCCTGTGGTGCCGCCGTTAAACCTTTCCCGCTTGTGAGTTGCTTATAGGGACGTTGATTACGATAGGATATCTTTGCTGCTTATAGCCGTCTCTTATACTCTAGCCAGTACCCGCCAGTAATCACCAGTAGAATGAGACAATATGGCAAGTGAATGGGCTGCTACATTTCCCGGCAGATACGTGAGGTGCTATACTCGCCCAAATCAAGGACCATCACCCCCATATCACGGAATTCCATTTTAACCCCGTAAACCCTCCAATCGAATCAAGCCATCAGAGACTACCGTATATCTTTCTTTTCGTAGCCAGTCGGAGTACTCTTACCCTTTTCAACCACCCGCGACCCCTATTCCGATTTAGGCCCTCCAATTCAGGAAATTAGAGGATAGGACTACAAGCGATCCCGCCCGGGAACCGTGACGACGGTCCCACCTATTGTCATCTTATATTTATCCCTAAGTCCATTAGTTAGCTTCTATCCTCATAATAACAACATTCGGATTTGGCTTTTGTTGCAAATTGGTTCAATTCCATCCCATTCGTGCAGTTGAAGCCCTTAAGCCCTACTGCGAGAGCCGAGTGCCCTGATAGGAACAGGAGACAATATCCCATCGGAATGGAATCCGACTCCGACTATCTGACCCTTGTACCAGATTCTCTTTCTTTTCTACCGGTGTTCGATCTAAGTGTCTAAGTGTCTACCTGGATGGGTTGACTGAGTTCTAACCGCCAAGCTTGGGCCTCACCAGCCCCGCGGGAGAACTCGCAAAGGGGCAAATAGTAGAACTGAAGAGTGTAGGAATGAGGCCCTGCTGAAATTAAGCCAAAATCAAGCAGTGAGCCTTATGTCGCAGAAAGAGCTCAAATCGTTGCAACCATCCAGCATTTTCCGGCAAACGAGGAGGTTCCCCGTTAAGATGGGAAGTGATAAGCCTTGAATCATACTCGGAGTGATTAATTACTCAAAAGATGCTTGTCCGGACATCTCCGAGGGCGTTTTAACTTTCCTAACCATCCCCCCTTCTTGACACCGGATTGGCAACCGTCCTGTCCCTCCCACGTTCTTACCTACGTGTTAGTGTTCCCAGGGCATTTAGTGCTTCTATTCTTTCTATTATTTCGTCGTTAAACGATAAGCAATCAGCAGTTACTTCTATTTCACAAGCTTCATCGTGTCCCGCCAAGACGCAACGACGGGGGCTTCGAGGTCTCCATATTACGGAATCAGTTACATGCCACTGCCTAACATCGAGGAGCCGAAATCATTGCCAAAGAACGATCGTCCCAAGTGCGGGAAATTCCGTATCAAGTAGTGCGACCTATTCCTCTGGAATTGTTGGGTAATCTGAATCATAAACCATGGCATATACGATGACAACATCAATGATAATCTAGGAATCCGGAGGTTTTCTCCGGAAAAGTGGGCCTACCCCTATTCGAGGTGGCAAAAGGATCACGAAGGTTTCCATACCTTTTCATACGCTTCCGTTACTTATCCTTTAATAATAATGGAAATAATAAATTATAAGTCAACAATTTGCTTAATAATGCGGCTAATTACGAATATATATGAGGCCCTGCTTTTCCCTTACTGTTGCAGGAAGTCCATAGCTCGAAGATAGCTTTAATACGCACACCTACGACACACCTCGAGATTCCCTCATTCTTGATTGAGTTTACCTTGTACGTCTTCGCACACTAAACCTTTCAGGGTAGCCTCACCTTCTGCCGCAATGATTCCTAAAGGTGAGGAAACCTAGGTGGTTATTCTAAAGGTTTTCAGGGATCCCAAGATGGAAAATCACCTATACCATACACAAAACCAGTACGCGAGCTGGACATAACTTCTACAGCAGAGGATATTGGAGAAAGCACATACCCCTCGACCATGCACCAGTACCAAACCTCAAGGAAGCAGAGGAGTAAAATCCGAAATACAAAGTTTTACTCATGAATGTGAGCTATGCGTTGATTTACCACACCGATAACTTTGGTGACGATAATGAGTGTCTTGGCTTCAAGCGGGAGCACTCTTCTCCTGGTATTAATTAACACTCAATCTTCCAACACTTTCCAGCCACCTTGACACAGACCAAAACCTAGTACGGGAGACTACAGTACTCTTAGTATTTCTACTGTCTATATGGCTACTATGTTGTAGCTAGCTAACTTTGCGCCCTTGGAAGTCTGCGTACCAATCTCTAGTAGGTGGTAGAAATATAATCGGCACGTTAGTAGTATCGGGGCCATGCCAAGGTGCCCGGGAAGTTTTGCAAGGTACAGTAGCCAGTCTGCTTGTTATGGGTTTATCTTCGTAGCAGTTACGCATTTCTATCTTCCTTGCCTCCACTTAGTTTAGCTGCTAAGCCGCGGGCAACAGAGGCGCCCAGCCGCTCGATGGAGCCGGCTCCCATGATCTCCAAGACGGTCAACTCGAGACCGAACCGCTGCCGGCACCAGTTTCTTAGTTCAATGGCGACAAGTGAGTCCATGCCCGTCGCCGCTGGGCTCGCCTTGACGTCCAACTCCTCGGCAGGCTTCATCATGAAGCTCAGCAGGGTCATCCCAATGTGCTGCGATATGAGCGCAACCGAGGACTCCTCCGCGAGCACACGTGGGTCGTTTGCGGCAGCGGCAATAAAGTCCTTGATGTTATCATCTTTGCCGGAAGCGTCGTTGGTTTTGTTGTCGCTATCGCCACCGCCAGCTACCTCCAAATTGCGATAGAGGCTCATACGAATGTCGCGCTTCCAGGTTGCGCGATTTTCGGGCGATGAGATAGGCCGCGTCATCCTGAAGCCGATTCCGAGATGACTTTCGTTCGAATATCGGTCCCTGTGAGTTGCTGCCGGCGGACGGGAACGCCTGATAGCTAGTTCAAGGGAATCAAGCAAGTCTTGTTCTTCGAGGACGTACGCAGCCCTTGCTTTGAAATGGTCCATGATGGCTTGATTTTGACTAACATACCCAACGTCGCCCATGACTCCAACATCTAGGACAGATGCGGGAAGGTTTCTCCCGTGGCGGAATTGCACGAAGGCATCGAGAAACGTATTGGCCGCTGCGTAGTTTGCTTGGCCTGGGTTGCCTATAGTCCCTGATATGGAGCTGAAGAGAACTAAGAAGTCGAGGCAGTGGTCTGCGAAGGCAGTATGCAAGTTCCAGGTCCCTTGTACTTTGGGTGTCACCGCCGCCTCCCAGTCTTCGTGGGTCATCTGCGCAAAGGCACTGTCCTATACGATTAGGCCTTGTTAGCTAGTGGTAGTAAGTACGGCGGTTTAGGAATTGCTCTTACCCGCAGTACCATAGACATTTGAATAACTCCTGCGACCGGTAGGCTGGCGTGTCTGATAACCCGCCGAACGTCCTCTAGGTGGGCTACGCTTCCCGCCATGACTTGAATGCTGCAACCCAAGGCAGCTAGCTCTTCCACCAGGGCCATTGTTATTTTCTGGTTATTTCCTATACCGCTGCGTGACAGAACGATAAGGTTTTTGGCTCCATGCTCTGCGAGCCACGCTAAGACGGAACGTCCGAGTCCACCAAGACCGCCGACTACTAAATAAGAGGCGTCGGACCGTAACGAGAGGCTACTTCGAGCCTTTGTAGTAGAAAGGAGTGAGTGATTTTCTGGAATGCGGACGACGAGCTTTCCGATATGCTGCCCCATCTGTAGGCATCGAAAAGCATCTTCGACCTGTCCAGCATCGAAACACTTTGTCGGTTGGATCGGATAAATAGCGCCTTGTCGGTAGAAGCTCATTATTCTCTCCAGGAGGCTATTGACGAATTAGTGCTGACTTTTCGTTCTCATGCTATTACGACGCACTTCTTGATCTTTTTAGGCCGGTCCGTATACATCTGAGCCAGATCCACACCGAAAAAGGAACGGTTGGACTCGAATAGATCCATGGCAAGTCGGCCTTGGCCCATAAAGTCTCGCTTCCCGATCTCCACCATGCTGCCAAACTCTGCGACACATTTCCACTAGAGACAGTGTAAGTAAATGATCAGGAAAAGGCCGTGCAACACTGAGCTGAATGAGCGATAACTAACCGTGGTATGCAGCAGATCCCCTGAAAGAGAGTTGAGGGCCACGTCCGCTCCCCTTCCTCCTGTCGCGCGCATCAAGCCCGGAAGAAAACTTGAGTCTCTCGAATTGAAGATGTGTTCGCGCGGAACATTGAACACCTTTACGAGGTAGTCAACCTTCTCTTCGGTGCCAACCGTTGCATAGATCTCAGCACCTATCATGCGGCAAATGTTGATGGCAGCAATCCCAATGCCCCCGCAGGCGGAATGTATCAATACGGTCTGTGTATAAAGATGACGTGAGTGAGCGTCCGGACGCATCTCTACTTGCGTGGATTCTCACCTGGCCTCTTTCAAGTTTAGCAAGGTCAAGCAGACCGTGGACGACTGTCGCATACGCGCAAGGCATGGTGGCACCATCCTCGAAACTCAGATCATCTGGCATCTTAGCGCAATGGTCAGATGTTGTGCGCAGCATGGTCGCGTAGGTATGTGGCGCGCCGACACAAACTCGATCCCCGACCATGAGGTCCTGGACGTTTGAACCGATCTCCTTGATCACACCTGAGCATTCGCAGCCGAGGCCGTTGGCCTCTGCCCGTTCCCCCTCAATGATGCCCATGGCCATCAAGACATCCTAAGCTATCAGTAACAGCATTCCCTAACCACTTGGATATACTTACCTTGAAATTCACACCCACGGCACGGACCTCGACCACAACCTCGTTCCCGGTTAGCGTAGCGTTCGAAGTCTTGTCAACCCACTGGAGCGTTTTAAGAGATCCCCTTTTCCCTATCTCCAGGTTCTTCGATGTCCCACTTTCGGATGGGCCGATTGCGAGCTCGTCCACCACTGAAATCCAGTGGAATCGCGGGATATATACCGTACCGTTGGCGAGTGCATACTCATATTCGGGATCGACGTCTCCCTCCTTCATACGATGCTGGAACTTTCGATACACCTTGCAAATAATATCTACAACATCCGAATTGGCAATATCGTCGTCAAGCTCGAGCGTAGCAATGTCCACGGCCAACTCGCTCCGCATGGTTCGTGCTAAGCCGAGAATCTGAGCATATTGCGGCTCGGTGCAACGGATCTGGCATGCTTTCGTGAGCCACAGTATGCCGGATGATGTCTGTAGCCTCGATACGAATCCTTTGAAGAGCGCGTAATTTTCAGGTGTGATATCTGAAATGAATGGGCTTTCTTGTTCAAAGTCCAAGATTGGGATGACGTCCCCGTGTGGGACGTCCGCAAGACTCACGAGTTTGACAGCAAAACCATGCCTTTCTAGAGCCATGTATACCGCGGTGGCGACATGTCCAGTCGGCTGCCCTGAAAGCAGGGAGATAATGGCAGGCAGGTCTCTGTCTTGGGATCGATGGGACGCAACTATGGTTATACTAGTCGGGAAGGTCTCGTTGTCCTCGAGAATAACAGCTTCACGGTCTGCAAATCCGGCCTTGGAAAGCTCCGCCTTCCATCTCTCCACCGCAGATAAAGAGTTGAACTCGTTAAGATGCCAACCTGGCAGTGCACCCTGAAACGCGGTTAGGATAGCTAGACTAAGAAGAGAAGGTGTCCTTTTACCATGATGAAGTTGACCCATGTTGCGCTCGAGCTTAGCTCCTGCAGAAGAAGCTTACCGTTGGGTCGCAGGAGCCGTCGTATATTCGCTAGTCTTTGGTCAAGACTTGACGCTCCATGTAAACCCTGAAGAGATTCCAATATCAGCAAGCGACATCCCCTTGTGGTGGGTACTGACAGCAATGCTTACATATGTGGCAATGACTAGGTCAAACGTCTCCGGCTCATACCCCTGTTTCATCGGATCTACGCCGATATCGAGCGGCAAAACCTCCATGTTCTGGACGTTCCTAAATTTCTCCTGTGCCGCATCCAACATAGCTGTAGTGGTGTCGGTTAAGGTGTACGACCAATACATGCGCTCTCCGAACTCCGAGGCAAGGCTATCCAGGACTGTCGCGGTTGTGGCTCCCATGCCCGCACCTATCTCCAGGATTCTGAGATGCGGCTTGCTATGGCTAAAGAGCCTCAGGAATTCCCGACAGTTCCGGATATTAGATGTGAGTGTGTATAGTTCCGTCAGGACGTCACCTTCCCGGAGGAGCGCTAAGGGTTCTATCTCCCCACGGAAGATACCCTCGATAGCATGAAAGATACGGCACACTGCAACCCCGATCACGGCCGCATTTGTCTCGTTGATATGCTCAGCAGTCTCTGCAATGAGTGCAACCCGTTCAGGCGAAGAGAGTTTTAGAAGCGCTTTTATGTTTAAGTCCACTTGGTAGGGCTGGGAGGCAGCTCCGGCTACCTCGACATCAAGCCACGCAAAGAATTTGCTCAAATGTTCGGCTTGGGCGCTTAATGCTTCCAAACGGTTGCGTGCTTCGATTGAACAAAGTAGTACCAGCTTCTGAACGAGGGGAAGAGCCTCTTCAAAGGCTGGCGCGGCTGGCCTCACCAGGGAACCGAGCCCTTGGAACTCTATGTCGGGTTTCCACTGCAAGCGGACACCGGCATGAGTATCTTTACCGCGGGGAGAATCACCGTCTCCCAAGGGTACTAGCTTCACATCTTCCATACGCAATACAACATCGTTGTCCGCGACGCCAAAGCAGGAGCCTTCGATACCCCTTTTCAGGGTAGGTTTTGCGTTTACTTGCACGGAGACTCTTGTCCTAGGGAACTTCACATATACCTTCCCAAAGCGCGTTGGCACGAGTGGCGCTTTTCCGAAGGATCTGGCCTGCCCTTTGCAAGCCGCGGTAGTGAAAAGTTGAATGCAAGCATCGAGTGTGGCAGGGTGGAGCTGATAGACAGAATCGGTCTTGGTGGTAGTGTTGGCGATATGCGCGACCGCCGAATGACGAAGCGGATGTGCAGAGATGTTCTGGAGACCTTGGAAACACGGTCCGTAGTTCATGCCAACCTTCCGCATCAAGGAATACCATGAAGCAGCTTTCACTTTTCTGGGTAAATCTACCACAGTCCCGGCCTCTACCGAATGCTCGCTGCCAGCCCTGACTTGACCTGCGCAGTGCCTCGTCCAAGTGTCGTTGGCCACGTTGAAGGACATAACAGTAAACTCATACCAGTCTGAATCGAGGCTCGTCGTCAGACGGAAAGGACGCATACTGAACAAGATCTCAGCCGGGGTTGAGTCTCGTAGGGTCAGCGCTGCGCTGAGTACAAAGTCCCGAATCGTGAAGTCTTGGTGAACACCAGTCCCAGAGATCTGCCGTATGGCTTCGCCTGCCATGACCATATAGCCCGCGCCAGGAAAGACGACATTCCCGTCAATGACATGGTCGCAGCACCAGGGAACGTCATCCAGTCGCAGTACGTTTCTCCAGACGGGCTCCAGGTCACTGCACTCGTGAACCCGGGATCCAAGCAGGTCATGATGCGGAAACCTACGCAGCCTGTACTGCTTCGACAACCTGCTCTCGTACCAATGTCGCGTTTTATGGTCCCATGGGTATGTGGGAAGGTCTGTCAAGACACGTCCGCCTGGGTTAAGTGGGTCAAAATGGAGATTCACGCCCTTCAAGAATACCTGGCCGATCGCATTAAGCATACTGCACGTCTCGTTTTCATTCCGTACCAATGTCGGGACATAAAAAGCGTCGAGCTGGGCTGCTTTCAGGATCTGGCGTATTGGGCCTGCCAACGCTGAGTGAGGTCCGATCTCGAGTAGCAACGGAGGATTGGTGGAAGTCCGCGTTGCTAATAAGGCCTCAAGTGCAGTATGGAATAGCACGGGGTGATCGTAACTCGTTCGCCAATATGCGGCGTTTAAAGCGTTTGGACGCTGGACTATCTCGTTCGTCTGGGTTGAAACAAACGGGATAATTGGTGCTAGGCCAGACAGAGCATCAGATCCAAGCATGCGCTCGAACTGTTCGCCGGCCTCCTTCATGTGAGCTGTGTCAAGAATTAGTCCATGCCTTTGAAGTGAAAGACGCACAACGTACGTGAATGGTAAGCCATTTCGACATGCAGTCGTCTGGCAAAGACATCTGGTGAATCATGCATGATCCGTTCGACTACGGCATCCACTCCTTCCTCATCTCCCGACAAGGTAACGCTGAGGGGGCTGTTTTCGCATGCAATGACAACGCCGTCCACAAGATATGGTCTGACGGAATCTCTCCCCAGCCCAACAGCCGCCATGGCGCCGGGTCGTATTGACTGCTTGGTGAACGCCAGGCCTCTGAGGTAAGCCACGATGATAGCTTCCTGGAGAGACAGGGCACCAGAAGCATACGCAGCCGCAACCTCACCACTTGAATGGCCAACCACGGCAGCTGGCGAGATGCCAGAGGTCCGCAATAAGTTGACGATTACGATCTGAATGGCTGTGCAGAGCGGCTGACAGAGTTCGGCCTTGTTTATTCGGCTTATATCTTTTGATTTGCGCAACTCTCCTGAAATGTGAGTTAGATAATAACAGAGCCGCGAAAATGTAAATGCTAGGTGGCTTGATTCGCCCTCACCTTCAATCGTCCAAGCTGGGGGTTCCGGCAACTCCGAAAGGGCTTTGTCCATTAATGCAAGATCGGATAATACCGAGGGGAAATCCAACATGAGCCTCGTTCCCATGGTCGCCCATTGAGCCCCTTGCCCCGTAAAAACAAAGATGACCTCCGGCGGAGCTTTTGGAGCCCTGGTGGGTGTGGAGAACACTGGGGGTGTGAGGCCATCTGTAACAGCGAATGAGCGATATGGGAGGTACTCGCGGCGGGTATTGAGTGTGTAGGCAACGTCCTCCAGTCTGTCCGGGTGGCTCTGGATGTAGTTTTGTAAATTCCCGATCCCTTGCTGGGCTGAATTGGAGTTATTCGCAGTAAAGACGATGATTTTTGGAGCCGGAGTTGATGAGATTACAGCTGGGGCTTTCGGTTCGTCGATGCCAAACGATGCAGCAGAGTCCAGGATGACGTCCGTTCAAATATGTTAGCGATTCATCTACTTCGATCTTGCGTGGAAGAGGGACATACGAGCATTTACGCCACCAATACCGAAGCTGTTGACGCTGGCTCGCTCATAGCGATTTGACGGCCACGGTACGGCGTTCGTCGGCACTTGAAGCCCGCCGCTTTCAAAAGGAACTGTCCCAAAAGTGTCAGCCGCCGCGTGCCCATGTATATCAAGCATTAAGGGGCTTACACACTCTTCCGATTCGGCTTGTCAAATTTTATATTGGGCGGGACTGTCCTCTTCTCCAAAGCTAGTATAGTTTTGATAATTGAACTGAGGCCCGCCGCGCCTTCGGAATGGCCGATGTTAGGCTACAATTTTACTGGAATATCAATATCGAACAAGCACCTGGGATTACGGGACGGAGAAGTTGTCAGTGAAAACCTTACGCACCTTCACTGACCCAACGTATACCCCGCTCTCACCAAATACATTGGAAACAGCAGCAGCCTCAATAGGGTCGCCGATCGGTGTCCCTGTACCATGACACTCGACAAAGGCCGTCTTCCCAAAGTCATCAATCCCAGCGGCCTCATAGCACGCTCGGATAAGTGCCTCTTGGCCTTCCGAGCTCGGTTGTGCGATGCCGGGCGTCTTGCCGTCAAAATTCGTGGCCGTAGAGCGTATAACAGCGCGAATCGGATTCCCATCCCTTACGGCATCGTCGAATCGCTTGATGTAGATGGTGTTCAAAGCTTCACCCCGCGCGTATCCATCCACGTCGGCTGAAAAGGTACAGCTGGAGCCCTTTGGGCTGAGAACGCCTTGCTCGTGTAAGGCTGAAGTCACTATTGAGAGGCTATATTAATGGCTAGTCAATGCTTTCAGGGATAAGTGTACAGCCTTTCTTGGCATCATGGTTAGGTAATGGACAAGGAGGGATGCTCACGTCTTGGGCTCATGATAAGGTTTGCTCCGCCTATGATAGCAGAGCTAATCTCGCCGAGTTGCAGTGCCTTGAATGCCATGTCCAATCCTACCAGCGAGGACGAGCAGGCAGTTTTCACCGTCACACTGGTTTCCGTCAGCCTTCAGCCACCAATCTCTTGAAGGGTATCTTTCCAAAGAAATGAAAAGGCGCAAGGAGAGTAGAGAAATATAACACCTACCTCGGTCCCTTGAGATCATACTCATACGAAATCCGATTCGCGAGCAAGTAATCACCATACCCGGTGACGCGATTTTTGGTTGATTCTTGCGGATCTCTTGTCTGGAGTTCGAGCCAATCTTCGCCGAAGCTGCCAATGTAGACCCCCGTCTTTGTACCACGCCAGTTTGTTTCACCGGCACTCTCAAATGCTTCACTAATTCATCGAATGTCAGCGAAGCTCTTGGGTTGGGATCTCCTTCTTCCGATGAAAAATGTATGAAGATAAGCAGGCGAGGGGGTGCAAGTCCTACCGAACGAGCTCAAGTAATATTCTATGCTGCGGGTCCATCTTTTCCACCTCACTCCTCGTCATGCTGAAACACGCGGCATCGAACTGCGCCAGATCGATGTGATCTAGAAAGTATCCATGCGTTGGCCTGCCTTTGCTTTTGAAGCCGTCGACGTTGTACCGATCATATGGGACCTTGCACCGTGCATCTTTTTTCTCAATTAGAAGGCGCCAAAAGTCTGTGTCTGTGCTGACTCCTCCAGGCAACCTCATTGCCATGCCGCAGATGGCTATAGGCATCGGCAATCTATTTTGGATGGGGCTTGGTGGACTGGTAACAGGGGATAGGGGCAGGATGTCGTTAGGCAATTGCATAGATATTCTGGGTTCCCCATTAGGGACATTGAATTCTGGAGCCTTGAACTCAGGAGCAACATGGTCGGTTTCCTTGATGATATGGCGCTGGTGAAAAATATAACCGTCGTCTTTATCGTCGCCAATCTTTGGGGAAGTTTGCCCAAAACTGTTGGTAAGGTGTACGCCAACCATGATGGGCGCTACTGAAGGATGACCGATGTCCAATCAAAGGGATGAAAAATATGATAGGATAAGTATGCAGTGCCCCGGTGAGCAGACGCCGCGCCAGTGAAGAAGGGCTAGAAAGGGTGTCCTAGTTACATGTATGGTAACGTAAGGCTGTACTGGGTAGTAAAGGCCCAAGAGAGGGAGGGATTTGAAAACCAACTATCGCTATCTATTCCCAGATTACCAGGTGTAGAGCAGAGACTCACTCTTGGTATTGAAACCTTCGTCCATGAACTGTACTATTGATAATTCGATCTAGATAGGTGCCTCGTCGAACCTCTAAACAAACATTTGCCATGAAGTTAGGTGATAGTCTCTCAGGCTTTGTACGACCTTCCAATTCGCATCCCATACTCGAGTGTATCTATTCGAGATCAAACCCTATACGGAACACCTCTGTCGTGTCTTGCCTTCGGTGAGAAGCGAGGTGATCCTCATCCCCACCGCCTGTTCCTCTTGCTTACCGTTTGCACCATCGGATCCGCGCCCGAGTTCCGACCTCAGGCGTCGACTTTAAGCCGGGGTCGGCTTGCGTCTGACAGCATATGACCCCGATTCCACAAGGAGTAAGCCATGCCGAATGCGTACATTTCTTCCGTTCCGAGCTCCGACCCGATGCGCCTGGATGAGGCGCTTTTCGGGTGTCGACGTTGCACGCCTCGTGTAACCGTATATCACGTAGCACATCGGAATAAGCAGCTGAGGCCTGCTAGTGTTTCGTCCACCGCCCCTCCCCCCCTCCCCCCCAAC